>JAVSCE010011795.1:0-23648 GCA_032199065.1 Smutsia gigantea | reverse complement strand
ATGAGGATCTAAACGGACACGAGGCTCTCTCCTTTCCTCGGCCATCATGGTGGCGCCTGTTGACCCTGTTCCTACCACGACTTCTCATGAGACTTTCAGGATCAAGCGATTCCTGGCCAAGAAACAAAAGCCGAATCGTCCCATTCCCCAGTGGATTCGGATGAAAACTGGTAATAAAATCTGGTACAACTCCAAGAGGAGAAGAACCAAGCTGGGTCTATAGAGAGTCACACATAAGATGGCACACACATTTATGCTGTATCAAAGTCACATGCTCTTACCATCTCACTCTGTAAACATTGCTACTATCTGGGTAATTGGATGTGTTTTATTAGGGAAGTCATTTTTTTGTTTCTATGCCTCTGCGCTACTCTGTTTATTCAGTAATAAATACGTGAAATGTTTTTGTAAAAAAAAAAAGGACACAAAGATAAAAACATCCGTCACTCGTATTCCCACCACTCAGCAATAACCCTACTAATTAACCGGTACAGCAAGACACCGTAAGGATTGTCATCACCAGATTACAACTGAAAGAATCGTGCAGAGTAGGAAGCCTGCCCTGTCACACAGGAGTTGAGTGGCACAGCTACGACTCAGCAGTTGGGTTGTGCCTAGCTGCCTCTGTTCAGTGCTCCCACTGCTTGCTCACCAGTGCCAGCCTCCTCCTCTGGATCCACCCCTCCGCTGGGGCCCAGAAATGAAAGCAATTAAGCCAGGGACTCAGCAAGCAGGGAATGGCCTGGGGACATGGGGCTGGTCGCAGGGTATGGGTAGGAAAGCCAGCTGGAGGCAGTACAGTCTGGACGTTGCCTGGTGCCAGCTTGAAGCCAGACCTACCTGAGCCCCCAGGACAGTGGTGCAGGGCCCAGCGCTGGCCCCTCTGCTGGAGGTCCCTCCAGAGACACCAGGGGGAGTGGGGGTGCCAGGACAAAGGCAAAGAGTCCCTCCGCTCTCTGGACTAGAAGGACCAGCTCTTCTGCTTACCAGCTGCCTCATCCTAACCTTCACGGAATTTTTGCAAGGCTCTGTTGCAGTACCTGTAAAATGCAGCTACTATTTGCTCTTGTGCTGAGTTTTTACAAAGTTTAAATGAGACAAGACTTTCAAAGTGCCCTGAAAACTATGAAATACAAGGCAGATGTCAGCAGCTGACGTCTGCCTGGCCACTGGGCTGTGCCTGTAGTGGAAAGGAAGCTGAAGCTCCTCAGTTTCAGTCTCAGCCAGCAGGCTGGCGGGTGGGCAGGCACAGGGACAGCTGCCCCCTGGGACAGATTCACACCCACAGGGAGAACCCTCCTCACAAGCCCTGGGGTCTGAGCCCGACACACACAGGCTGCAGGTCAGAGTGTGAGTGTTGGAGGCTGGTGGGAGGCGAGGGAGAGTAGAGCTTGAAGATGTTTTCTGCAGGCAGCTGGGCTCTGCCTGGCTTCTGTCCTCCAGGGCCACCAACCGCAGACCACTACCTTCCAGGTGCCAGGAGCAGGCTTTCCCCTCCAGTCCCACAGACTGCCCGGGGCAGGACAGGTCCTAAACCGCTTCCAGCCAGGCCTCTCGGTTTGGCAGCGCAGCAGGGCAACCTCCTCACCGGGCACCTGGAGGGCCCAGGGTGATGGAAGTGGTGTCTGGATTGGGGAGAGGAACTAAAAATGGAACATGTAATATCACATGTCCTGAAAAACGAGGAAGTGGAGGGGCCTACGGAAACCTGGCTGACAGCACAGGTTCTGGAGCCAGCAAGGTCCCCGTCTGGCCCTGCAACTTCTGAGCTGTGCAAACCTGGGACCGGGTTCTGCCCGGCCCTGTGACTCAGTTTCTTCAGCTATAAACAGAGATCATACTGGCACTGATCTCTGCAAGGTTGTTGTGAGGACTGAATGAGATGATCCAAATAAGCACTGGACCTGGTGCCCAGCACAGAGGAATCAGATTGGATGGTGATATTGTTAGGCAGGAAAATAGATATAAGCGGGGTGGGAAGAGAATAAGGCCAGGAAAGACCCAGAGTTAATCAGTTAAAGCTCAAAAAGCCAGGAGCAACTTGACCTGGAATGTTTGAATATTCCCCAGATAAGGGAGGGTACCTCAGCATAGCCCATGTCTTTATTGTGTTAATCATGCAGGCTCAGCTTATTTTTTAATTTTACCTATATACTGTTTTTTTTTCCTTCTTCCTACCTAATCAAGTAGTTTGCAACCTAGGCAACTAATTTAGCAGGCAGGC
Organism: Smutsia gigantea; assembly: GCA_032199065.1. NCBI lineage: Eukaryota > Metazoa > Chordata > Mammalia > Pholidota > Manidae > Smutsia > Smutsia gigantea. The sequence goes on along the minus strand of JAVSCE010011795.1, from coordinate 21,424 downwards.
CCAGCCGTAAACCACATAGTAAAAGGCAGGAAGGATTCCATCTTAAAAATAAGATTGCATTTTAATAACCCAGAAAGTTAAGAAGTAAGATTCTTACCTTACTCTTTAGCAAACAGACAATAACTCAGCCCAACTTGTGGGCTGCGAAGGAAGTCTTGTTTGATATGCTCCCACACCAAGACCCCAGTATCCCGGGGAGAAATTAGAGCAGGCAGTTCCTTGTGTTAGGTTAATTCTAAGTATTCAAAGACCACTTAACAAGTCTGCACCCCCAGCCCTTAGTCACATTCCTGAAGAATCCTTAAGAGGAGGAACCCCCAGACTTTCAGGGCGCTCCTCTCTCTGAGGTCACCCGCACCTTCTAAGTGTGTAACCTTTTAATCTTTATCTTTCCGTCTCCAACCTCTCAGGGCACCTCTCCTCGCTGATGTGGCCTGTACTTTTTCTCTCCTTAAGTAACTTCAAATAAAACTTTTACTCTGCGTCACTACTGTGTCCCTGCCCTTCAGTTCTTTGTGGCAGTGGAGACAACAACCGAGGAAAATACACAATGCTCCCCCAACAATATGACACAACAGCTGTACTGACTTAGAATAACATCCATGACATATTCTTAAGGAGGGAAAACCATGATGCGAACACTACATAGAGCTGTGCTGTGCACTATGGTGGCCACCAGCCACAGGTGCCCATTTAAATTAAATAAAACAGGAAATTTAGTTCGTTAGTTACACCAGCCACACTTTAAATACTCAGTAGTCCCATATAGCTACTGAATTGGATAGCAAAGATCTATACCATTTTCTTCACCACAGAAAGTTCTGTTCAGTAGTGCTAAGTAGCTCGAGCCTATTTTTGTAATTAAAAAAAATTGTGTGTACTTGCAAAAGCATGCGGAAATATATGGAGAGGTACCATGTCTCTGCTCCGAAGGAATATAGTAATATAGGCATATGATAGTGAAGGGGCAGAGCTTAGCTCCCTGGAACTCCCTGAGCGGAGAGCAGCACGCCACAGAACTGCCACCCACAGGTCCCACCCCCCAGTAGGAGGTGCTCCCACAAGCCCGGGTGCAGCCCCAGTGGCTCCTGGGGAGGAGCAGAGGCTACTGACTGCAACGGCCTCATTTGCTACAACATCCTAGGGCTGGGATGAAGGCACTAATCCTGGGGAGCCAGGCACGCGTGGGAGCCTAAGGCAGGAGCCCCACAGGAGGCAGAGCCGGGCTGGCAGGCTGCGGGTGGAGGGGCAGCGAGTCGGCACCTGCACAGAGGCAGTCCTGGGAGTCGAGGCCTTTCTCCGTGGGGATGGCCACCAGGTACTGCAGCAGGAAGCCTTTCCCCCGCGTGGCCAACTTCAGCACCTCTTGACAGTTTTCATCCAGACGCCCGCCGAGTGTCACTGCCTCCTCGGCCACCTCCAAGTAGGACGCCAGGACCTTGCCCACCAGATCCCTCCACACGGCGGCCTCCTAGGCGTTCCGGCCTGCAGCTTTAGGACGGCCTTGGCCGCGATGATTTTGAAGAAGCATGGGCCCCCAAGGCTCGCGTCTGGCAGGACATCATGGATGGTCTCAACTCCATGGCTGTCACTTAACGTCTTCTCATTGTTTCTCACGCGGAAGCATTTCAGAGACAAGGCCGGGGGCGGGGCGCCAGGTCCTGTCCGTTTACAGGTACAGAAGGGATTCTTTAATAGCGTCTGGATCAGGAACTTGGGCAGAGGACCTGTCAAACCGCGTGCCCTGGATGTCCAGGCTCCATAGGCAGGTCCAAGAGTGTGGGGAGCCTAGCCTGGGGGACCTCCGGGCTCCTCCAGCTGGTCTGGGTACTAGAGGCTCACCCGCTCCTCCTGCTGCCGGGGCCGGCACTTCTGCAGGGCCTCCCGCACGCGGTCCAGCCGGTCCTCGGCCTCATTCTGGGAGGCGGCCCGCAGGGTGAGCTTCCTGCCGTAGAAGCCAGCTGGGAGCGGCCGTGGCGGTGGGCTTGCCGCACAGACCCGCCGCGCAGCGGGGGCAGCTCTCCGCGCACGCGCGCTCCTCCTGCTCAGGTAGAGGCGGAACTCCAGCGGGAGAGCTCGCAGCAGAGGTCCTTCTAGAGGCCCCTCGCCCGCCGCCACCCACCGTGCCCAGCTTCACGAGACCCTGGAGCGGGCTGGAGAGCCCTGGGCGCAGAAAGAGGCGCTTCAGACAGCAGGCCTGCCGTTTACCACCGAGAATAGCCCCACAGTCTGAGGTCCGTGGTGGGTGCCGGCAAAGCGACTGCCTCGGGAAGGCCTGGGGCATTTTTTGAGTGCCTCCAACCATCCCAACCTCACCGCCAGCTGTGGACTTTGGTCCTGAATGTCCCTGAGAAAATAAAAGCACTCAATGGATGACTTCCACCGGCGTTTCGCTCCAACTCCTGTCCTCACCCTGACTTCCCTCACGTCGCCAGGAATGAACTGACCTCTGTCTGAGGCCAACCTCTCCATGTGTGGGACGTCCACCCCGCCCACTCCGGGCAAGGACGGCCCTCCAGGGCCTCCCCTCCCTCTGCTGGGCGGCTGGTTTCTCCCTTCTCTGCTGGATCGTCCCCATCTGCACACAGAGACGCTGTTATTTCTTCCATCTTCAAAAACACCTCGACTCCACTCACATCTCTAATTACCACTCTTTCTCCGTCCCCTTTACAGAAAACCCCCTGAGGAGGTATTAGAACTGCCTCTTGCTCCCTGTTGCCATTCCTTCTTGAACCTGCTCCAGTCAGACTTTTGTCCCCTCGTTCCACTGAAGCAGTTCCATACTCTCCTGGTCACCCTACCCAAAGGCCTGACTTCAGTCCCCAGCTGGCCTGGCCCGTCAGCATCACTGGCACAGCTGAGCCCTCCTTCCCTCAGGAAGCGCTGCCCTCTCTGTGCCCAGGTGCCACTCTTTTGTCCCCAGGCTGGCTGCCGCTCCCCTTGCTGACCGCTCAGTGTCGGAGCACCCCAGAGCTCAGTCTGCAGCGCTCTGCTCTTCCCTGTTAACACCCACTTCCTAGGTGCCCTTACCTACTTTATGCCAACAACACCCAGCTTTCATCTCCAGCCTGGTCCTCGCCCTAAAACTTGGGGTTCTGATCTCCATCTGCTCCATGTATGTCTAATAAGGCTGCTCAAAGTTGACACATCCCATAATGAATTCCTGATTCTCCCACTCCAAACCTGCTTCTCTCCCACTGTTTTCCTCATCTCATAAAATGGCAAGCTTCATCCTTCCAGTTGCTCAGGCTAAAACCTTGGAATTATCCTTGGTTTGCTTTCTTTCACAGTCCACATCAATCCATCAGCAAATCCTGCTGGCATGTCCAGAATCTTCCACTTCTCACCACCCCCGCCACTGCCTCATGGGTTTGTCTATCATCGTCCCTGGTCGGGGTTCCAGGAAGAGCCTCCCAACTGGCCTTTCTCCCCTGCAGTACTTTGACACGTGAGCAAGGTTTACTCTCCCGCTTAAAAAAAGTCAGATCATGTCTCTCTGCTCAAAACCCTGCAATGGCTGCCATCGTCCTCAGAGCAAAAGTCAGTGTCCTCCTGCGGCCCACAAGGCCCTCCGTCACTCCGACCTCATTCTCACCGGCCCCTCCTATCTCCTCCGGTCTCCACCGTTTCCCCAGACACATTCCCATTGCACGGTCTACGCATTTGTTCTCCCTGCTTGAAACACAGAGGTCACCCCTGCCTCCCTCCCTCCTTCCCACCTGTCTCCTCAAACAGCCCCTTACTTGTGAGGGCTTCCTTCACATCCTATATGAGATAGGACCCTCCCACCTTGGCACTCCCCGCTTTAGTGTTCTCAGTGCCAGTTATCATCACCTGCCCATGCTACAGTTGACTTGTTAACTTTCTTACTTCCTGTCTCTCATACTAGAATGTAAGTCCCATGAAGACGGGCTTGGCTTTGTTTCCTGCTGGGTCCCCAGCACCTAGAATAGTGCCTGGCACATCACAGACACTCAGTAAATATTGCTGAGTGAACCCATGCCTATGCACCCACACTGCTCGATGTGCCCTGCTCCCCTGGGGTCTGCCACCAACCAGGTGGTCCACAGGACACACAGTTCTCCCTCTCCTGGCCTGGACTAGCCTTGGGTATTTCAAACCATTGTACAGTGTCTTCCTACCCCTCAGGTCACCTGAAGGCCTGGGCATGAAGCACACCTTCTCTGTCAGGCTTGCACTCACACAAGGGCTGAAAGAAGGACCTCAAAGGAGCCAGCATGGAGAGGGGGCTCTACCCATGCTCCCCAGGCCAGGGCCCCAGGAACTGGGCCAGAATTCTCTGCTGGGTCATAGCAAACAGAAAATGAGGAGATAAAGAGGCTGAGTCTAGGGCACAAATTTGTTTATGAGGGTTTCAGAAAAATGAGGTTATGGTTATTTAACGCTTTCAGGAATTTCACAGGGTGTGGAATCAAGCTGGCCTCATTATAAAAAGCACACAGAGGGCACGAAACAGAGAGCAGATCTGATAAACCCCACCAGACTGTTAAATAAACCCCTGAAGATAAAGGCCTTGGGCAGGAACAGCTGAAACACCTGGGCCTTCAAGAGGCAGGGTTTGCTCTGGGCTCTAGAGTTGGAGGTTCTGTACAATCATAAGTTGCAAGGAAAATATTTTTCACTTCAGTATGTGAAACAGTATTCTTGTACTCTGTAGGCTAGGCAGTTTTGAGCCTTACTTTATTCACATTTTGTGAGAAAATATTGTATTTTTCCTGAAATACTTTCCTGAATTACTCAGCAAGGGGCTCCTTATTACATTCGGGGATGAGGTTGCTCTTGCGAGGAGACACTGTGAGACCCTAGAGTTAGCATAAGAGAAGCCATTTTAACAAATCTGACTGTGTGAACCTAAATGAAGGACAGAACAGAACTGCCTCTGTTTTTGTGCCTAATCTCCATCTGAGGCCTGAGCCGGGCCTGGCTCTGGAAGAAACCTTGAAAAGTTTCCTAACCACAGGAACTGATATTAGAAGAAGGTCTTATCTCAAGGCCGGCCATCTGTGCCCGATGCTCCCAGGCGTACGAGATGTACGTGTCTTGAGAACACAGACGAATGGCCACCTGGGCCTGTAGACCCCCACTCCAGATAGTTCCCCTAGCAACACTCCTGCTCCTTGAAGATAACATGCCTCTACCAGTAGGAATTGAGCAAGTTTGCATCCTTCATTTACATGAACGGACCCCAGTGAGGACTAGCAACCACCCACCTGACCAGAGATGACATACCCCGCAGGTTACATCATTATGGTCAGGCCAGCCGAACTTAACCAGTAACAGTTGTTTAACTTCCAAAATCCCCAATCAGCTTATGCTAAGTTAGAATCCCCTCTTCCTGAACCTGTAATGCATAAAAACCTTGTCTACCCTGAGCTCAGGGCTCACATTCCTAACCTGCTGCGTCGGTAAAGAGTGTGAGTCCAAGCTCGAGCTTGAAATAAATGACCCTTTTTTGTTTGCATCGGAATCAGCTCCTTGGTGGTCTCTTGGGGACTCGTGACTTGGGCACAACAACACCACCCAATTGGTAGTGGAACAAGGACTTTAGAACTGTTCTCTGCAAGGCACTGTCCCTGCACAGTGAGCCGCCCACCGAATCCTGCAGAGCCACCCACAGATCTGTTGGCAGGGCACCACCCTGAAGTTCATGACGTCCTGCACTGCAGCTGCCTCGCTTTTCCTGGTTCCTGGGGAAGGCAAGCAAGCTGTGTCTGAGGCCCCCTAGGGAGGAGCTTTTTCTTGGTCCTTGAGAAAAATGCCTGAGGAGACAAGGCCTTGCCTCTGGGGTCCCTCTGGAAGGAGCTGTGGAGCTGTCTGAAGGACTCTCTGCCAGTCGATCCTGGGAAGGCCTGTAGAAGTCATCTTTGGAGATCCAGTTCTTGTTTTCCTAGTGGGAAAGAAATGAAGATACAGGTTGTTTCTGACTTTTTTTAAAACACATCTTTATGGAGACATGACCCATGTCCCATAGAGTTAACCCATTTAAAGTGTACAACTCAATGGTTTTCATATATTCACGGAGTCGTGCGGCCATCACTGCAATCTCAGCTCAGAACATTTTCATTACTCCAGGAAGTAGCCAGCCAGCACCCCTTACTGGTCACCCCCTATTTCCTCTCCACCACTCCAGTTCTAGGCAACCAATAATCGACTTTCTCTCTCCAAGATTTGCCTATTGTGGACATTAGGTATAAATGGGATCTTAAAACATGTGGTCTTTTGTAACTGTCTTCTTAGCATAGCGTTTTCAAGGTTTGTGTGTGTTGTAGCACATTTTAGTACTTTATGCCTTTTTATTACCAAATAATTATTCCAGTGCGTGGAGAGACAGCATTTTGTTTATCCATTCATCAGTTGATAGGTATTTGGGTTGGTTCCACTTCTTGTTCTCCGTAGCAAATGCTGGTAATTATGAATAATGCTGCTATGAACATTCATGTATAAGTTTTATGTGGACATATGTTTTCATACATACGTAGGAGCAGAGCTGATGAGTCATCTGGTAACTATGTAACTTTTTGAGGAACTTCCAACTCTTTTCCTAAGAAGCTGCACCATTTTACATTCCCGCCAGCCACCTATGAGGGCTCCAATTACTCCATATCCTCTCCAACATTTGTTATTATCTGTGTTTTTGATTACAGCCAGCTTGGTGGGTGGTAAGTACAAGCTTATGGCTTTCTTTCATGTCTAATGATGCTGAGCATCTTTTCATGTTCATCTTGATCATTTCTATATCTTCTTTGGAGAAATGTCTATTCAAATCCTTTGCCTGTTTTTAAATTATTTGCCTTTTTGTTCTTATGTTGTGTTATGGGCTGAATTTGGTGTCCCTCAAAAAGATATGTTCATATCCTAACCTCCAGTACCTCAGAATTTGACCAATTTGGAAATAGGGTTGTTGCAAATGTAATTTGTTGAGATGAGGTCATATTGGGGCAGGATGGGCCCCTCATCCAATGTGACAGGTGTCCTTATAAGAGGAGAAAAACACACACGCACAGGGGAGAATGCCTCGTGATGATGGAGGGAGGGACTGGAGTGATGCGTCTACAAGTCAAGGATTGCTGGCAACACCAGAAGCTAAGAACGGTGTGGAACAGATTCTTCCTCAGACTCTCAAGAAGGAAGTAACCCTGCCAACATCTGCATTTTGGACTTCTAGGCTTCAGAGCTATCAGATCACTCATTTCTGTAGTTTCAAGCCACCCAGTTTATGGTACTTTGTTACAGAAGGTCTAGGAATGAATATAAATTGTTAAGGTTCTTTATATATTCTGGATACTACACCCTCATCAGATACATGATTTGCAAATAATTTATCCAATTCTATGGGCTTTTTACTATCTTGATGGTGCCCTTTGAAACACAACATTTAAAAAATTTGATGAAGTCCAATTTATCTATTTTTTCTTTTGTCTCTATACTTTTGGTGATATATCTATGAAACTATTACCTAAGCCAAGGTTGCAAAGATTTACTCCTAAGTTTTTGGCTAAAAGCTTTCTTTTTTATTAAGGTATCATTGATACACAGTCTTATTAAGGTTTCACATGAAAAACATTGGGGTTCCTACATTCACCCCTATTATCAAGTCCCTACCACATCCCATTGCAGTCACTGTCCATCAGTGTAGTAAGCTGCCACAGAGTCACTACTTGTCTTCTCTGTGCTACACTGTCTTCCCCGTGACCCCCACACACACCATGTGTACTAAACATAATACCCCTCAATCCCCTTCTCCCCCCCTCCCCACCTGCCCTCCCACACCCCTCCCCTTTGGTAACAGCTCTCCCTTCTTGGAGTCTGTGAACCTGCTGCTGTTTTGTTCCTTCAGTTTTGCTTCATTTTCACACTCCACAAATGAGGGAAATCAGTTGGTATTTGTCTTTCTCCGCATGGCTTATTTCACTGAGCATAATACCCTCTAGCTCCATCCATGTTGTTGCAAATGGCAGGATTTCTTTCTTTCTTTTGGTTGAGTAGTATTCCATTGGGTATATGTACCATCTCTTCTTTATCCATTCATCTACTGATGGACACTTACGTTGCTTCCATGTCTTGGCTATTGTAAATAGTGCTGCAATAAACATAGGGGTGAATATGTTTTTTTGAATCTGAGAACTTGTTTTCTTAAATTCCTAGGAGTGGAATTCCTGGGTCAAATGGTATTTCTATTTTTAGTTTCTTGAGGAACCTCCATATTGCTTTCCACAATGGTTGAACTAATTTATATTCTCCCAAGCAGTGTTAGGAGGGTTCCCCTTTCTTCGCATCCTCACCAGCATTTGTTGTTCTTAGTCTTTTCAATGTTGGCCATCCTAACTGGTGTGACATAATATCTCATTGTGGTTTTAATTTGCATTTTCATGATAATTAGCTATGTGGAGCATCTTTTCATGTACCTGTGGGCCATCTGAATTTCTTCTTTGGAGAAGTGTTTGTTCATATCCTCCAGCCATTTTATAATAGGGTTATTTGCCTTTTGGGTGTTGAAGTGTGTGAGTTTTTTATATATTTTGGATGTTAAGTCCTTGTTGGATATGTCATTTACAAATATATTCTCCCATATTTTTGTTCTGCTGATGGTGTCCTTTGCTGTATAGAACATACTCACCACTTTTATTCAACATAATACTGGAGGTCCTACCCACAGCAGCTGAACAACACAAAGAGATAAAAGACATCCAAATTGGTAAGGAAGAAGTGAAACTGTCACTATTTGCAGATGACAAAATATTGTACACAGAAAACCCAGTAATAACTGGATTCATCAAAGTTGCAGAATACAAAACTGATACACAGAAATCTGTTGTATTCCGATATACTAACAGTAAACTAGAAGAAAGAGAAAACAGGAAAACAACTCCATTTACAATGGCATCAAAAAGAATAAAATACCTAGGAATAAACCTAACCAAAACAGTGAAAGACCTGTACTCTGAAAGGTATGAGACACTGATGCAAGAAATGAAAGAAGACACAAATAAATGGAAATCTAACCCATACTCATGGATAGGAAGAATTAGTATTGTCAAAATGGTCATCCTGCCCAAAACAATTTACAGATTCAGTGCAAGAACTATCAAAAGAAAAATGACATTTTTCAATGAACTTCAACGAAGAGCAAATAATCCTAAAATTCATATGGAACCACAAAAGAACCTGAATAGCCAAAGCAATCCTGAGAAAGAACAAAGCTTGGGGTAATATACTCCCTGACACCAAGCTACAGTACAAAGCTATGGTAATCGAAAGTATGGTACTGGCACAGGAACAGACCTATGGATCAATGGAATAGAATAGAGAGCCCAGATATAAACCCACACATATATGGTCAATATACAATAAAGGAGCCATGAATATACAATGGGAAAAGACAGCTCCTTCAATAACTGGTTTTGGGAAAACTGGAGAGCTACATGCAAAAAAATGAAACATTCATGCAAACAACAGGGAGAAAAAAGCAGGTGTTGCAGTATTTGTATCAGACAAAATAGACTTCAAAACAAAGAAAGTAGCAAGAGATAAAGAAGGACATTACATAATGATAAAGGGGGCAGTCCAACAAAAGGATATAACCATTATAAATATATATGCAGATAATTGGATTAAAGATGGCGGCATGAAAGGTGAGACAGAGGCTTCCTCCTAAAACTGCATATAATATGAAAATATAACTAATACAACTACTCTTGAAAGAGCAACAGGAAAGAGGACTGCAACAAACTGCATACACCTGGAGACAAGAGCAGCCCTCACGGAAAAGGGTAATGTACTAAAGCTGTGGTCCTGTGGGATCCAAGCCCTTCCCCCACCCTAGCTCACCAGCAGGAGGAAGACACACGGAGCAGGGAGGGAGTGGAGATCTGGGACTGCTGAATACCTAACTCTGGAGATCTGCTCTGGGAGCACAAACCTACATTTCATGGTGCTTGCATGATACTCTCGTAATTAGGGGGTTGGAAAGCTAAGACAGGCAGAATTCCTGGAGAGACTTAAGATTCCAGCTGCTTGTGGAAAGCAGGGATCCATATACAGCTGCTCTGAGACAAAAGAAAGGCGGGCAGTCTGAGAGACTTCCTAACAAAGAAGCCCTTAGCAAGAGGGCTGCTAAAGGGGCAAGGATTGCACAGAGCTTACTGCTCAGGAGAAAGGACAGGCAGACAAAATTGGGTGCATTCTGCCCAGCAGACTGGGAGCTTTCACGATCTTCAGGTGCTCCAGCTCCCTGGCTGCCTACACAGCTCCAAGAACCCCTTCTGTGACAGGCAGACTAGTGCACCTTTCTCCTGGCCAGCCCCAATGGGCTTGCAAACTGGGAAACCCTACCCTGGCATTAGGCCAGCCAGAGGGAAGATCTGTCTACAGCGACTAAAAATGCAAAGCACAGGGGCTTATACCTGTGTGCTCCGCCCACTGGTTCAGGCAGTGGAGACAGGCATAGCAGCAAGGAAGCAGGAAACAGCTCTTTCCTCACCTGAGGCACCAATACCACTCCCCTACAATCCCTGACATTGCTTCAGGGGCTGAGCAGCTCCAGAGAGTAGAGCTTCTGGGCACTAGAGGGCACCATACACAAATATGAAACACCAAAGGAACCTGGTCCAGAGTAAAATTATGAATTCAACTCCAGAGAAAGATTTAAACGATATGGACCTCATGACTCTCCCTGAAAGGGAGTTCAAAATAACAATCATTAACATGCTCATGGAGGTACGGAAAGATATTCAAGAACTCAGGAATGAATTATGGTCGGAGAGCCAATCATTGAAGAACACAACTGATTGTATTAAAAGCAGATTGGATACGGTGGAGGAGACGATAAATGAAATAGAAACTAGAGAAGAGGAATACAAAGAAGCTGAGGCACAGAGAGAAAAAAGGATCTCTAAGAATGAAAGAATATTGAGAGAACTGTGTGACCAATCTAAACGGAAAAATATTCGCATTATAGGGGTACCAGAAACAGAGAGAGAAAAAGGGATAGAAAGTGCCTGAGGAGGTGATTGCTGAAAACTACCCCAATCTGGGGAAGGAGATAGTCTTTCAGGCCATGGAGGTGCGCAGATCTCCCAACACAAGGGACCCAAGGAAGATAACATCAAGACATATAGTAATTAAAATGGCAAAGATCAAGGATAGGGACAGACTATTAAAAGCAGCAAGGGAGAGAAATAAGATCACATACAAAGGAAAACCTATCAGGCTATCATCAGACTTCTCAGCAGAAACCGTACAGGCCAGAAGGAGGTGGCATGATGTATTTAATGAAATGAAGCAGAAGGGTCTTGAACCAAGACTACTTTATCTGGTAAGATTATCATTTAAATTTGAAGGAGGGATTAAAAATTCCGAGATAAGCAAAAGCTGAGAGAATTTACCTCCCACAAACTATCTCTACAGTGTATTTTGGAGGGACTGCTATAGATGGAAGTGTTCCTACAGTTTAATAGCTTTCACCAGAGGTAATAAAACCACAGTAAAGAAAATAGACCAGCTAATTACTAAGCAAATGCAAAATTAAATTAACTATCCCCAAAGTCAATCAAAGGATAGACAAACAGTACAGAATACGATACCTAATATATAAAGAATGGAGGAGGAAGAAAAGGGGGAAGGAAAACAAACAAACAAACAAAAAGAGAACCTTTAGATTGTATTTTTAATATCATATTGAGTTATTAGACTCTCAGATAGTAAGGAAGTTAACCTTGACCCTTTGGAAACCACGAATCTGAAGCCTGAAATGCCAATAAGTACATATCTATCCATAATCACCCTAAATGTAAATGGACTGAATGCACCAATCAAAAGACATAGAGTCACTTAATGGATAAAAAAACAAGACCCATCTATATGTTGCCTTCAAGAGGCTCACTTTAAACCCAAAGATATACACAGACTAAAAGTGAAGGGATTGAGAAAGACATTTCATGCAACTAATAGGGAGAAAAAAGCAGGAGTTGCAGTACTTATATCAGACAAAATAGACTTCAAAACAAAGAAAGTCACAAGAGACAAAGAAGGACATTACATAATGATAAAAGGGTCAATCCAACAAGAAGATATAACCATTATAAATATCTATGCACCCAACACAGGAGCATCTACATATGTGAAACAAATACTAACAGAATTAAAGGAGAAAATAGAATGCAATGCATTCATTCTAGGAGACTTCAGTGCACCACTCACTCTGAAGGACAGATCAACCAGACAGAAAATAAGTAAGGACACAGAGGCACTGAACAACACATTAGAGCAGATGGACCTAACAGACATCTACAGAACTCTACACCCAAAAGCAGCAGGATACACATTCTTCTCAAGTGCACATGGAACATTTTCAAGAATAGATCATATACTAGGCCACAGAAAGAGCCTCAGTAAATTCGAAAAGATTGAAATTGTACCAACCAGCTTCTCAGACCACAAAGGAATGAAACTAGAAATGAATTACGCAAAGAAAATGAAAAATCCCACAAGCACATGGAGGCTTAATAACATGCTCCTTAATATTCAATGGATCAATGACCAAATAAAAACAGAGATCAAGCAATATATGGAGTCAAATGACAACAATCATTCAACACTGCAAAATCTGTGGGATGCAGCAAAGGTAGAGCTAAGAGAAAGTATATTGCAATACAGGCGTACCTCAGGAAAGAAGAACATTCCCATATGAGCAGTCTAAACTCACAATTAACGAAACTAGAAAAAGAAGAACAAATGAGACCCAAAGTCAGTAGAAGGATGGACATAATAAAGATTAGAGCAGAAATAAAATCGAGAAGAATAAAACAATAGAAAGGATCAACGAAAGCAAGAGCTGGTACTTCGAGAAAATAAACAAAATAGATAAACCCCTAGTGAGACTTATCAAAAAAAAGAGTCTACTCACATAAACAGAATCAGAAATGAGAAAGGAAAAATCAGTATGGACACCACAGAAATACAAAGAACTATTAGAGAATACTATGAAAAATTATATGCTAACAAACTGGATAACGTAGAAGAAATGGACAACTTTCTAGACAAATACAACCTTCCAAGGCTGACTCAGAAAGAAACAGAAAATCTCAACAGACCAATTACCAGCAATGAAATTGAACTGGTAATCAAAAACCTACCTAAGAACAAAACTCCTGGACCAGATGGCTTCACCGCTAAATTTTATCAAACATTTAGTGAAGATCTAATACCCATCCTCCTTAAAGTTTTCCAAGGAGTAGAAGATGAGGAATACTTCCAAACTCATTCTATGAGGCCAGCATCACTCTAATACCAAAACTGGGCAAAGACACCACAAAAAAGAAAACTACAGACCTATATCCCTGATGAACATAGATGCAAAAATACTCAACAAAATATTAGCAAACCGAATTCAAAATTACATCAAAAGGATCATCCATCATGATCAAGTAGGATTTATTCCAGGGATGCAAGGATGGTTCAACATTTGAAAATCCATCAACATCATCCACCACATCAACAAAAAGGACAAAAACCACATGATCATCTCCATAGATGCTGAAAAAGCATTTGACAGAATTCAACATCCATTTATGATAAAAACTCTCAACAAAATGGGTATAGAGGGCAAGTACCTCAACATAATAAAGGCTATATATGACAGACCCACAGCCAACATTGTACTTAACAGCAAGAAGCTGAAATCTTTTCCTTTAAGATCGGGAACAAGACAAGGATGCCCACTCTCCCCACATCTATTCAACATAGTACTGGAGGTCTAGCCATGGCAATCAGACAACACAAAGAAATAAAAGGCATCCAGATTGTCAGGGAAGAAGTTAAACTGTCCCTGTTTGCAGATGACATGATACTGTACATAAAAAACCCTGAATAATCTACTCTAAAACTACTAGATTTTATATCTGAATTCAGCAAAGTTGTGGGATACAAAATTAATGCGCAGAAATCTATGGCATTCCTATACACTAACAATGACCTAGCAGAGAGAGAAATCAGGAAAACAATTCCATTCAAAGTTGAATCAAAAACAATAAAACACCTAGGAGTAAACCTAACAAAGGAAGTGAAAGACCTATACTCTGAAAAGTACAAGACACTCATGAGAGAAATTAAAGAAGATACCAATAAATGGAAACACATCCCATGCTCATGGATAGGAAGAATTAATATTGTCAAAATGGTCATCCTGCCTAAAGCAATCTACAGATTCAATGCAATTCCTATCAAAATACCAACAGCATTTTTCAACGAACTAGAGAAAACCATTCTAAAATTCATATAGAACCACAAAAGACTGCAAATAGCCAAAGTAATCCTGAGAAGGAAGAATAAAGCTGGGGGGATTATGCTCCCCAACTTCAAGCTTTACTACAAAGCCACAGTACTCAAGAAAATTTGGTACTGGCACAAGAACAGACCCATAGAACAATGGAACAGACTAGAGAGCCCTGATATAAACCCAACCATATAATATATGATAAAGGAGCCATGGACATACAATGGGGAAATGACAGCCTCTTCAACATCTGTAGTTGGCAAAATTGGACAGGTACGTGCGAGAGAGTGAAACTGGATTATTGTTTAACCCCATACACAAAAGTAAACTCGAAATGGATCAAGGACCTGAATGTAAGTTGTGAAACCATAAAACTCTTAGAAGACAACATAGGCAAAAATCTCCTGAATATAAGCATGAGTGACTTCTTCCTGAATGCATCTCCTTGAGCAAGAGAAACAAAAGCAAAAATGAACTCATGGGACTACATCAAACTAAAAAGTTTCTGTATGGCAAAGGACACCATCAACAGAACAAAAAGGCATCCTACATTATGGGAGAATATATTTGTAAATGACATATCCGACAAGGGGTTAACATCCAAAATATATAAAGAACTTACACACCATAACACCCAAAAAGCAAATAACCCGATTAAAAAATGGGCAGAGGATATGAAGAGACAGTTCTCCAAAGAAGAAATTAAAATGGCCAACAGACACATGAAAAGATGCTCCACATCACTAATCATCAGGGAAATGCAAATTAAAACCACAGTAAGATATCACCTCACACCAGTTAGGATGGCCACCATCCAAAGGACTAAGAACAACCAGTGCTGGCGAGGATGCAGAGAATGGGGAACCCTCCTACACTGCTGGTGGCAATGTAAGTTAGTTCAACCATTGTGGAAAGCAATATGGAGGTTCCTAAAAAAACTAAAAATACAAATACCCTTTGACCCAGGAATCCCACTCCTTGGAATTTACCCAAAGAATACAACTTCTCAGATTCAAAAAGACATATGCACCCCTATGTTTATTGCAGCACTTTTTACAATAGCCAAGATATGGAAGCAACCTAAGTGTCCATCAGTAGATGAATGGATAAAGAAGAAGTGGTACATATATACAATGGAATACTATTCAGCCATAAGAAGGAAACAAATCCTACCATTTGCAACAACATGGATGGAGCTGGAGGATATTATGCTCAGTGAAATAAGCCACGTGGAGAAAGACAAGTGCCAAATGATTTCACTCATTTGTGGAGTATAACAATGAAGCAAAACTGAAGGAACAAAATAGCAGCAGACTCAGAGACTCCAAGAAGGAACTAGTGGTTACTAAAGGGGAGGGGTGTGGGAGGGTGGGTGGGGAGTGTGGGAGAAGGGGATTGTGGGGTATTATGTTTAGTACACATGGTGTGGGGAATCACTGGGAAAACAGTGTAGCACAGAGAAGGCAAACAGTGAATCTGTGTCATCTTACTACACTGATGGACAGTGACTGAATTGGGGTATGAAGGGGGACTTGATAATATGGGTAAATGTAGAAACCACATTGTTTTTTCATGTGAAACCTTCATAAGAGTGTATACCAATAATACCTTAATAAAAAAAAGTCATGGAGATGTTGGGAAATGGTAAATTAATCTTCACCAACATCCTCAACTTAAAATCTGTTAAGTATATTTATGAATCAATTCCTTGCAATGGGTAAAGAAAATATGTAAATTTTGCCATGTTTGCCATGTTAGAAGTTTTCTTGCAACAGAAGATAAATGGATAATTAATTTAAAAATATATATATATATATGCACCCAACACAGGAGCACCAACATATGTGAAACAAATACTAACACAATTAAAGGAGGAAATAGAAAGCAATGCATTCATTTTAGGAGACTTCAACACACCACTCACTCCAAAGGACAGCAGATCAACCAGACAGAATATAAATGAGGACACAGAGGCACAAAACAACATATTAGAACAGATGGACCTAACAGACATCTACAGAACTCTACACCCAAGAGCAGCAGGATATACATTCTTCTCAAGTGCACATGGAACATTTTCCAGAATACACCACATACTAGGCTACAAAAAGAACCTCAGTAAATTAAAAAAGATTGAAATTCTACCAACCAACTTCTCAGATCACAAAGGTATAAAACTAGAAATAAATTGTATAAAGAAAACAAAAAGGCTCACAAACACATGGAGGCTTAACAACATGCTCCTAAAGAATCAATGGATCAACGACCAAATTAAAACAGAGGTCAAACAATATATGGAGACAAATGACAACAACAGCACAATGCCCCAACTTCTGTGGGACGCAGCAAAGGCAGTTCTAAGAGGAAAGTATATGCAATCCAGGCCTAAAGATGCAAAAACAATCCCAAATGAATACTCTAAAGTCACAATTATTTAAATTGGAAAAAGAAGAACAAATGAGGCCCAAAGTCACCAGAAGGAGGGACATAATAAAGATCAGACAAGAAATAAATAAAATTGAGAAGAATAAAACAATAGAAAAAAATCAATGAAACCAAGAGTTGGTTCTTTGAAAAAATAAACAAAATAAACCCCTAGTCAAACTTATTAAGAGAAAAAGAGAATCTACAGACATAAACAGAATCGGAAATGAGAAAGGAAAAATCACTATGGACCACACAGATATACAAAGAATTATTAGAAAATACTATGAAAATCTATATGCAAACAAGCTGGAAAACCTAGAAGAAATGGATTTCTTAGAAAAATACAACCTTCCAAGACTGACCAAGGAAGAAACAGAAAATCTAAACAAACCAATTACCAGCAACAGAACTGAATTGGTAATCAAAAAACTACCCAGGAACAAAACCCCTGGGCCAGATGGATTCACTGCTGGATTTTATCAGACATATAGAGAGGAAATAATACCCATTCTCCTTAAAGTTTTCCAAAAAATAGAAGAGGAGGGAATACTTCCAAACTCATTCCATGAAGCCAGCATCACTCTAATACCAAAACCAGGCAAAGCCCCCTCCAAAAAAGAAAATTACAGACCAATATCCCTGAAGAACATAGATGCAAAAATACTCAACAAAATATTAACAAACCGAATTGAAAAATACACCAAGAGGATCATACACAACAATCAGGTGGGATTCATCTCAGAGATGCAAGGATGGTACCACATTCGAAAATCCATCAACATCATCCACCACATCAACAAAAAGAAGAAAAACCACATGATCATCTCCACAGATGCTGAAAAAGCATTTGACATAATTCACCATCCATTCATGATAAAAACTCTCAACAAAATGGGTATAGAGGGCAAGTACCTCAACATCAAAAAGGCCATATATGACAAACCCACAGCCAACATACTTAACAGCGAGAAGCTGAAAGCTTTTCACCTAAGATTGGGAACAAGACAGTAATGCCCACTCTCCCCACTGTTATTCAACATAGCACTGGTGGGCCTAGCCATGGCAATCAGACAAAACAAAGAAATACAAGGCATCCAGATTTGTAAAGAAGAAGTCAAATTGTCACTATTTGCAGATGACATGATATTGTACATAAAAAACCCTAAAGACAAACTACTAGAACTAATATCTGAATTCAGCAAAGTTGCAGGATACAAAATTAAGACAGAAATCTGTTGCTTTCCTATAAACTAATGATGAGCTAACAGAAAGAGAAATCAGGAAAACAATTCCATTCACAATGGCATCAAAAACAATAAAATACCTAGGAATAAATCTAATGAAGGAAGTGAAAGACCTATACCTTGAAAACTACAAGACACTCCTAAGAAAATTAAAGAGGACTCTAACAAATGGAAATTCATCCCATGCTCTTGGCTAGGTAGAATAAATATTGTCAAAATGGCTATACTACCTAAAGCAATCTACAGATTCAATGCAATCCCTATCAAAATACCACCAGCTTTCTTCAATGAACTGGAACAAATAATTCTAAAATTCATATGGAACCACAATAGACCCCGAATAGCCAAAGCAATCCTGAGAAGGAGAAATAAAACAGGCAGAATTATGCTCCCTGACTTCACGCTCTACTACAAAGCTACAGTAATCAAGACAATTTGGTATTGGCACAAAAACAGACCTACAGACCAGTGGAACAGAATAGAAAATCCAGACATTAACCCAAACATATACAGTCAATTAATATTTGATAAAGGAGCCTTGGATATACAATGGGGAGATGACAGCCTCTTCAGCAGCTGGTGTTGGAAAAACTGGACAGCTACATGTAAGAGAATGAAACTGGACTACTGTCTAACCCCATACACAAAAGTAAACTCAAAATGGATCAAGGACTTTAATGTAAGTCATGAAACCATAAACCTCTTAGAAAAAAACATAGGCAAAAATCTCTTGGACATAAACATGAGAAACTTCTTCAAGAACATATCTCCCTGGGCAAGGGAAACAAAAGCAAAAATGAACAAGTGGGACTATATCAAGTTGAGAAGCTTCTGTACAGCAAAGGGCATGATCAGTAGAACAAAAAGACATCCTACAGTATGGGAGAATATATTCATAAATAACATATCCAATAAGGGGTTGACATCTAAAATATATAAAGAACTCATGCACCTCAACAAACAAAAAGCAAATAATCCAATTAAGAAATGGGTAGAGGACATGAATAGACACTTCTCCAAAGAAGAAATTCAGATGGCCAACAGGCACATGAAAAGATGCTCCACATCGCTAATCATCAGAGAAATGCAGATTAAAACCACAATGAGATATCACCTCACACCAGTGAGGATGGCCAACATCCAAAACACAAACAACAACAAATGTTGGTGAGGATGTGGAGAAAAGGGAACCCTCCTACACTGCTGGTGGGAATGCAAATTAGTTCGCCCATTGTGGAAAGCAGTATGGAGGTTCCTCAAAAAACTCAAAATAGAAATACCATTTGACCCAGGAATCCCAGTCCTAGGAATTTACCCTAAGACTGCAGCAGCCCAGTTTTAAAAAGACAGATGCACCCCTATGTTTATCGCAGCACTATTTGCAATAGCCAAGAAATGGAAGCAACCTAAGTGTCCATCAGTAGATGAATGGATAAAGAAGATGTGGTACATATACACAATGGAATACTATTCAGCCATAAGAAGGAAACAAATCCTACCATTTGCAACAACATGGATGGAGCTAGAGGGTATTATGCTCAGTGAAATAAGCCAAGCGGAAAACGACAAGTGTGAAATTATCTCACTCATATGTGGAGTATAAGAACAAAGAAATAAACTGAAGGAACAAAACAGCATCAGACTCACAGAACCCAAGAATGGACTAATAGTTACCAAAGGGAAGGGGACTGGGGAGGATGGGTGGGAAGGGAGGGAAAAGGGGGAAAAAGAGGCATTACTTAGCAGACATAATGTAAGGGGGAGCATGGAGAGGGCTGTACAACACTGAGAAGACAAGTAGTGATTCTATAGCATCTCACTACGCTAATGGACAGTGACTGTAATGGGGTTGTTGGGGGGACCTGATGAAGGGGGTAGTTTAATAACCATAATATTGCACATGTAATTGTAGACTAATGATACCACAATAAATTATAAAAAAAAACATACCAAGGAAGTGAAAGACCTATACCCTGTAAACTAGAAGACACTCCTAAGAGAAATTAAAGGAGATACTAACAGATGGAAATTCATCCCATGCTTTTGGCTAGGAAGAATAAATATTGTCAAAATGGCTATACTACCTAAAGCAATCTACAAATTCAGTGCAATCCCTATCAAAATACCAACAGCATTCTTCAACGAACTCGAACAAATAGTTGTAGAATTCATATTGAACCACAAAAGACCCTGAATAGCAAAAGCAATCCTGAGAAGGAAGAATAAAGCAGGGGGGATCTCGCTTCCCAACTTCAAGCTCTACTACAAAGCCACAGTAATCAAGACAATTTGGTATTGGCACAAAAACAGACCTACAGACCAGTGGAACAGAATAGAGTCCAGATATGAACCCAAACATATACAGTCAATTAATATACGATAAAGGAGCCATGGATATACAATGGGGAAATGACAGCCTCTTCAACAGCTGTTGTTGGCAAAACTGGACAGCTACATGGTAGAGAATTAAACTGGATCATATTCTAACCCCATACACAAAAGTAAATTCAAAATGGATCAAAGACCTGAATGTAAGTCATGAAACCATAAAACTCTTAGAAGAAAACATAGGCAAAAATCTGTTGGGCATAAACATGAACAATTTCTTCATGAACATGCTGATGGACAGTAACTGTAATGGGGTATGTGGGGGGGACTTGATGATGTGGGGAGTCTTGTAACCATAATGTTTCACATGTAATTGTAGACTAATGGTACCAAAATAAAAAAAATGAAATGATTACTGTCTAACTCCATACACAAAAGTAAACTCAAAGTGTATCAAAGACCTGAATGTAAGACAAACAAAAGAAAAGAAAAAAAACAGGCAAAATCTCTTGAACATAAGCATGGGCAAATTTTTTTTCTGGACACATCTCCCTAGGAAAGGGAAACATAAAATGAAGAAGTGGGACTACATCAAACTGAAAAGCTTCTATAGAGCAAAGAGCACCATCAACAGAACAAAAAGACAGCCTACAGTATGGGAGAATGTAGTCATAAATGATTTATCCGATAAAGGGAACATCTAAAATATATATGTAGAACCCATGTGTCTCAACACCAAAACAAATAAATAAACTAAATAAAAAAATGGGTGGAGGACCTGAACAAACATTTTTCTAAAGAAGAAATACAGATGGCCAACAGGCACATGGAAAGATGTTCCACATCACTAATCATCAGGGAAATGCAAATCAAAACCACAATGAGATATAACTTCACACCAAGCAGAATGGACACCATCCAAAGACAAGAAATATCAAGTGTATGAGTGAACGTGAGGAAAAGGGAACCCTCATTACACTGTTGCTGGGGATGTGGATTGGTGCAGCTACTGTGGAAAGCAGTATGGAGGTTCCTCAAAAAACTAAAAATAGAAATACCATTTGACCCAGTAATTCCACTCCTAGGAATTTATCTGAAGAAAACAAAATTGATTCAAAAAGACATATGCATT
>JAVSCE010011794.1:0-45118 GCA_032199065.1 Smutsia gigantea | reverse complement strand
AGCTCTTGTAGGTGAAGCATATTGAATATAAAGTTGGTATTCTAGTGATCCTATCTAAACAATAAAGTCCTAAAAATGTTCACAGAGGAAAATACTACAAACTGTCATGGGGGGTGGGGTTACTTCTCAGGGCACTGCCAAATACCAATTTACAGATACATGACTTTTTTCTAGAGTCACTTAGAAGTGTAAAGTTTGCCCACCTAAAGGCAACAGTATTTGATTTCGTCTGAAGGCAGACTAGACACATGCAATTGGGAATAGAGTATTTTAAATAGAGATCATGGGGTGGGATGTCTGCACACACGTGTACTGTGGTAGGGATAAAGGGGTTTATTATCCATGTCATCCCATTATAACCTACAGTTCATAGAGGGGATCACATTTCTTAATTCAGTCTAGTATTTGAACTGGTTGAAGCCATTTATTTCTACTCAGATGGCTTAGCAGAAGGAAATACTGGCTTGGAACAGAGGGAACTTGGGCCTGATGTCTGGTTCTGGCAAGCTATAATTGCTCAGTGCAGAATATATTCATTCTGCATCTCTGGGCTTCAGTTACCTCATTTGAACACAGAGATGTGGACAATCTCCAAGGTTCCTTTGGGCAGTCTGTGTGACTCATTGCCAGGGCAGGATGGACTGACTGTGTCCCTGGCGATGTTTCATGGCATATCGGAAGAGGAACCACCTGATGATGCATTAATTGAAACTCACTCTCAAAAACAAACTAGCTTCAAAACTTTACTTCTACTACTACCCCAAAGAGCCAATTTCCCAGCAAATGTATCGACTGCAGTACACTTCTGATGCAGAAACATCCTGGTGCTTCATTCACTAGCAGGGAAGATACCACTGTTGAATCCAGAAATTTACAGTGCATTGTCTGTTTTAATCTCCACAAATAATGCCTTCATTTCTTGGCTTAATGGCTAATTCCTTGAAGATCTCTACTGACTTTGAAATAGGTGAAACATTTTATTTGGGCTTGATGGCAATTTCCTTTTCTAATTTTAGGGTTTTTTTTCTTATTATGATAAAATATACATAACTATAAAACTTATTTACTATCATGTAAGGGTAGAGTTTGGTGGTTTTAAGTACACTGAAATCATTGTGCAACCATCACCACCATCCATCTCCAGAATGGAGGGGCGTGGATACGAGCTGCGGGAACCTTTGGAAGCCTCTCCAGTGAGCACTAAACAGGGAAACACACCTCTCTCCCTGCCACTACCAGGCCCTTGTCTGAATCAGAAGCTACATTTTTCTAACTGCTGACTTGAAAAGAAGTACGTTTTCAATTGGTGACAAGAAAAGGAGGAAAATAAAAGGACGACGGTCTGAAGCCAACTTCTCCTTCTGCCACGCAAGGAATGTTTCTCTAAGAGAAACAAGGACTTGACTGCTATTTCCTGAGGCTGGCAGGAGCGGCAGCCTTTGAGCACAAGCTTACTGCAGGAACCAGCCCGGCCCCATTCCCAGGGTCTCACACCTCAAACGAAGGGCAGAGGGCATTTCACTCCTGTTATCTTGCCCGACAGCAGATACTGCATCTGCATGCATGTTGTACCATGAAAGGCAAGGTGACTGCCAGAGCACCTGGCTGAGGGAAAGCCTGCCAGGCCCAGGGCGCTGGTTCTGAAGTCAGCTTTCATGATGGATCTCCTCAAGCTGACTGCAAATTACAACAAAGTTGAGAGGCTTCCTGAATCTCAGTAATATAAACCTTGCCTGGCTCTATACAGACAGAGTATGCACAGCATCTTACTAGAAACGTCCTATTTGCCAATAGCCACCTTCTCAAAATGAGGAGTCCTCTTCCCCCCCAACTCTCTTATGGTTGCTGTCTTGTTATGGCATCTCGGATTCTAGCAGAGACCCAGGATAAATGCCTGTTCTTTCACCCTGGAAGGCTGAGGAATAGCAGCATGAAATGTGTATATTGAGAAACGAGGTGGTCATTGGAGAAGAGGACACTGGACTAGGAATCAAGCTCTTCTGCCACCTGTGGGACTTCAGGGACACAGATATATGGTCTAGCCACTTAATAAAAACAGGCCCCCCAAAGCCTGCCTATTTTATTCTCCTCAACGGACTAGTGAGGACTGAATGAGAATTCATGTGAATGAAGGTAAAGAATGATTATCAGTAGCAGTAGTAACAATATTATTTACAAGCACAGTAGGTACACATGGTAGGGAGATGCTGTCTTCATGGTACTGCTAAGAAACTGTGGGCAGTTATGGAAACAGATTGGAAAGGTTTGAGTGCTAGAGGACTTAGGATTTCTTCAGTGAATAGTGGAAAGAAACTGAAGATTTCTAAGGAGGGTGTCACACAGTGAAGACACTTCTCTAAAAATACCAATGAAAGGGAACAGGGGATGGAGAGAAGGCTTGCCAGGTAGATGGTGTAATGACCTATGCATGTGCTGAGAAGCCTGAACACAGTTCAGAGATGCAATAAGAAAGAATCAAACCAAAGATGTGTCTTTCCCTTAAAAAAGTTTGTACTTTAATTATTTTTTTCCTAATTCCAGAAAGAAGAAAATGCAAAATAGGAGAGAATAGAAAAACCCACCCATTTCCATTGTTAACATCTTGACTAATTTTCCCCCAGTCTCATAAAAGTCATTCCCAAGAGCTTGGAGACTGGCTAGCCCGGGCACATTCAATAAGTATGAGACTAGATTGAGTTCAAAGTGTTGACACTGAGAAGAAGAACATGGATCTGGGGGTAACGGGGTGCTCAGCAGAAGGATGGAAGTGGTCTGGACCCGGCTCCTGATAAGGAGACAGCACTTGGGAAAGTTCAACCACCCTTTGTCCCAACAACCAAATTCAGGGTGGCCAGAGACTACATCTCACCTATTCCCACCACAAAAGGGAAATAACTATGTGACGTGATAGAGGTGCTAACTAATCACTCCAACAGCAATCACATCACAACATATAAATGGAGCAAAGCAATGTGTTGTACACCTTAAATTTACACCATGTTATATGTCAGATATATTTCAATTAAAATAAAGGGAGAGCGAGCCAGTCTGCAGTGAGAGGAGTGATAGTCTGTTCATATTTTAGGAGGTTTGAGCATGAGGTGAAAAAAAAATGCAACTATTTCTCCACATTTATCTTACATTTACAGCTAATGTGCCCGAATTTTGGCTAAACAATCCAAACAGTATATCCAGCTCTATATAAGTGAGCTTATTATATGTGTATTTAGTCAATTTGCCCAATTAACTATTAAGCAAATGCCCTAAAATGCTTAAAACATCTTTCAAACTGCCTTAAACATCTAAATATTTGCAATGTTGTGCCCAGGAGGCCTTCTATAGCTTTAGCTGAGTCTGTGGTCAATGGTTATAGGTCTAATCCAGTTATTTCTATAGCTAGCTCTAATGTTAATGGGATTAGAATGAATTCAGAAACGTAATAAAACAGAAACAGCTCTTTGGCATTAAAAAAACAGAAACAAAAATGCAACACTGTGAATAACG
The DNA here is from genome assembly GCA_032199065.1 of Smutsia gigantea. Lineage (NCBI taxonomy): Eukaryota > Metazoa > Chordata > Mammalia > Pholidota > Manidae > Smutsia > Smutsia gigantea. Next base: position 41,614 of record JAVSCE010011794.1, on the reverse strand, counting down.
TGATACTGCAAATATCTCACTCCCTCAGTGTGGTGGTATTAACAAACTGAAACAACTCTGACAAAATGCCATCTGGTAATAGGTATCAAAAGCCATAAAACTATTTTTATCTTTTAGTCTGGTAATCCCATTCCTGAGAATTTATCCTAAGGGAAAAACTTCGAAGAACAGAGTTAAGTGCATAAACATGTTCATTGTGGCATTATTTACCTCATCAAAAAATAGAAATAACCTAAATGTCTACCAATGGAACACTCTCAGACATTTGGGAGGGAGAGGGTATTTCTGTGGCACTGCTCATGGTGTGGAAAAGGCACAGGATAAGACAGAGGGTGGACAGGAGTGTGCTGAGCTAGTGATGGACAGCAGAGGACAGACCTCTGACCTTGTTATAAGATTAAGGGAAATTACCATTCAGGCCTATTTGAATGGGAGAGGAATGTCGAAAAATGGTTGCTGTGTCAACTATTTACACAGCCATTGAAAAGGAGGCCATAATGATAGAACTCGGTTTTTAAAAAGCTGAGTCTAAGAGACTCACCTACAAAGGTTCTTTTCTTATTTTCAAAGGATTTTTTGTGGCTAGCAATTTATTTCCTCTCTTGCTGAACATATGCAGACTCCCTTCTCTCCCAGCAACCTTAGTAACCAGAGGCCCCCGCTGCAGAGATTTCTTTTCCTTCTTCTGCACTGTCCTCTCTCCCAAAATGCAGAGTCCCATAAGCAATTGTCTACAGAGGTTTCAAATATCAAAAATTCCCTACCTATCTGCCTACAGAAGAGCTCATGTGAGAGACTCAAGTTCTGTGTTTTCATTAGTTTCTCAAATACGAAAAAAATGAATATGTTATTCAAGAAGTAACTTACAAATTGGAAGCAGCTCCGGACACTCGGCTCAATGTTACTGCCCCCAAAGGATGCGACTTCACCCAATTGTCTTGGGATTTGGATAGAATCATGCAGAAGGAGGCCCAGCCTACGCTGGTCACAAAATCCTGTTGAACTTGCCACTTGCTTGAAAAGGTCTACAAAACGAAGAAGAGAACTGCAACAATCAAAAAGCAACACCAAGCAGACGCTAGCAGAACCCAATGACCAACTCAATTCCAGTACTGATTCTCAAGAGCAGCCAATATTCCCAAAGAGAGAGAGGGGGTACATCTAAGTTATGCTAATCTGGGCATTTATTATTGTTATGGGCCAAGTTAATCACCACTGTGTATATATAAAGTGTGACAACTTTTAAATAAACTACAGCCCTGCAAGAAATGCAAGTTTACATATAATCTTGACACCTGAATTTTTCCTAAGCCCGAACACAATCCTTTGGAAAATATTTTATATATCAGATGTAACCACTATCATAAAATAAATGTTTTAGCATTAAAAACCACATAACTGGTCCAAAGCCCCATCTCCTTTGGACATCAGATAAAAAAATGTACCCAAATTGGGATTTCTTTATGAGGTCGTAAGATTGTCGAGCTGTTTCTATGTGTTATTTTCTGATGCTGTACGTATTTGTGAATTAGCCCTTATCACTTTACACTGTCATTGATTTAATCTGTGTCTGTCTTTTGGCTGAAGAATGATATACGCTTGAGGACAGAGACCATATCTTGGTCGACTGTGGACTACAAGCGTCTAGAGCAGAACAGTAATATCTGGCATGGAGCAGGTGCCCAAAACATGTGGGTTCACAGGATGAATGAACATACCAAACACTTGTAATGTATGCTCTGTTCTCAGAAATAAAATTTTAATCACAGCTCGCATTCAAAGAAAAGTTGCCCCAAAAAGGTAAATCTACGAAAGCCTTTCCTAATCAGCACGCTTCAAACTCTAAGAAAGGAAATATTTTAACAAGATACCTAACTGGCAATAACAAAAATGAGACTGCACGCATAGCCTTTTACCATTTCTCTAAAACACACATGCGGACGATTTTTTTTTCCAAATTATGAATTCTTTTCAAATATCCCAGTTTGAAGTTAATGTTTTTGTTTCACTAACCTCCAAACATGTTCCCTTTTAGTACTTATTTGAAATGCAGGCTCAAAGTCAACTGTGATGACTCAATTTAGTATTATGAAGTGCTGGTGCTATATCATTGATAAGGCTAGATTATAAACTAAGCTATCCTAAGTAATTACAATATTTAAATGAGGAAAATCCACAGAAATATGCTATTTTATCCAAACCACACATTTTTCAATGGTCAACAAAAGCTGTCCAGTTATTTTTCTTGGGTTTCTAGGATGAGAAAACGCATGGAAACTACACAAAAGTGAGAGCTGAATGGCCTTGTGTATTTTGAGGCCTCCTCCTGGGGGAAAAGAGCAGTAGCACATAGACGGACTTTGGTAGAATTCTATCTCTCTTATCTCCTGCCCATCCTTAAGCCCAGCACATCTCATCCCTGTGTGGCTAGGCCTCAGGAGAAAAGAGAAAAACAACAAGATAGGTAGGTTTATTTAATATTCTTACTGGAAATATTTCTTAAAAGCATCTAAAGGGGAAAACCAAGTATGGGCCTTCCCAATGGGAATGAATGGTTGCTTAGTCACCTCAACCATCTCTCCTCTAGCATTTGCTTTTAATTTGGATTTACAAATTTTAAGCAGAAGAACCCGATGGCTAATGAAAAAGAAATTCTATAAGGTGATATTTACCCTGTAAGAAATGGCAAGCTATCTGTCTCTCAAAAAATAAAATGTTAGTCATGTCACAGAGCTGGATATGTCAATAGAACTTGCAATAAGATGGTTATAAAATAAACAGTGTTTCTGGGACATGAATGCCAGATCATACTCTTTAAATAAGCACCCAAAGACCAGACAAGTAAGTGCATGGATTAAACCCTCACATTTATTTTTCTGACTTATATGAAGGGGTTAGAAAATCAGACTTGATCCTCTAGGAGCATGCATTCTATTCAGACACAGTCAATGTAATGTAACATAATACTCAGACTGGAGAAATTAATCCTCATTCTCTATTTAAATACCTGCAATTTAATGTTTGACAGAGAACGGCACAAACCAAATTTTACGACACTCTAAAAGCAGTGCTACATTTTACAGGAGGAACCTGCTGTCAAATAAGAACACTGTGTCATTCCCCATCTCGAGCTGGAGTAATTAGCCAACAGTAATAAAAGAATAGAGTTAATATACATGACTTACATCTGTACTTGTCTTCCAAATGGGCTTTACACAGAGAAATGATGCCAGTTTTAAAAGACAGGACCCGTATCCTCCCTGTTCGTCCCCTATTATGAATAATCAAACCAGAAAACAATTACTGACACTTTACTAGATGGTAACCATTTCTTAAGAAAAAATTGGGAACTCTACTGACATTGTTTTATTAAACCAATTTTTAAATGAAGATTGTTAAGAACTTTTTGGAGTTCATTATCTATTTGACTGATGACCTTAGAATGTGATGGAAATTTGACCAACTCGACCAATGAATATTCACCAAGGTTTCAATTCTTAAAGGCCCTTATTTGAATTTTAACAGTAGCTCTACATACAGGAGGAAACAATATCCTTCTATTCATCCATGGGGAGCCCCCTAGGCGAAGTCAATAAGTGGAAGAATTACTTCTGTGCACTAAGCTATTTTGGTTACAGAGGCAAATGACCTACTCTGGTTATTGAAGCCAGAAAATGACCAGCAACTAACTGCTCTGCCCTCTTCAACACTCTTTTCCATTTTCATCAGGCTACTGCTTATTGAGAAGAAAATTAATCACTTCAGGTCACATGACACATACTATGAAATACGAACATTTATCTTCATAAGAAAAATATGACACACTCTATTAGAGAGCATTCAAATACATCATCTTCAAGAGCAATCACTGTACCAGTGCTTTAATATATTTACACTTTCACTTTACATACGAAGCTGAAATAAAGCATTCCACATAACAAACTTATTAACAAGTTCATTTTATCCATGGGAAAAAAGTAAAACTACAAATGACAAGCTTTTCATTTTGTAGAAAATGTCTTTCAAAAATTTCCAGCTTTTATTTTCTTATGGAAAGCAACTGAGCCTCAGATATCAGTAAAAAGATTAAAGACTATAGAATCATTCTCCCATGCAGCACTTTGAAATTGCCAAGGTCCCAATCATGGTTATTTCTGGTGAACAATCTCTTCAACTTTCAACTGGTACAATTCACAATCTTTTAGTCAAAAAGAAATCCTGGATTCTAATGGCATTAGCAAAATTACTATCACTGGAAGATTTTATCATTTTCCCTTTTTAAAAAAGGTAAAGGCAAGTTTAACAAACAAACTTTATACAGTAACTGAGGTCTTCAAGGAGCTGAATAATTTTCAGGCAGGTAGAAGGAAAGTTATATAGTCAGAATCCATTCGTGTGTCATTGCCAAAGAAAACGGTGCCAAAATGTATCTGGGGGGAGATCTGAATACAAACCCTTATCAAAGCAAGTGCAAGTGTAATCCCCGATGAACGTCTATTTTGTTCAAGGGCTTGGTAGATAATTATCAGAATTCAATAGCCAGGTGGTCTTGAAATTTAAAAAGCAATACCTCATCAAAACAACCAAGAAAAAAAGGTATACATTTTAATCAAGGAGGTGGTAAAATCTACAACAAAGGCAAAAGGTGAAATAGTTGATAGGCAACTCCTTTCAGAACACCTTCCCAGATTTCCAAATGAAGACATGTTCTTGTTGACTTGTAAAATGAAGCATGTCATCATTTTGAGGTCTCAGAAGAATTCCATCAAAATTAAGCCCAATTCCATCTGCTTCCTCCCTCAACTGTCTTCACAGAGCTCAACGCAAAAAGTAGAACTGGGGATATCTCCTGTGTGCAATCCAAAAGAAAGAAACAAGGGCTCTCCAAGAGAGAGTGAGGAATGGAAGTGCCAAGATGAAACTTTGTAGAAGTTGTTAGAAAGAACTTCCTCAGTTTGAGGAGCTGAGTTTGCCAAGTAAAGGACTTGTTTTCATTCTTTTTTTGGCTTATCAATTCAGAATCTTCTGCTGAAATCTCCCAAGTGTCAGCTAACACTAACCAGTTCTGGTGAAAGGTGTGCAAGCATCTCCAGGGGCACATCCATTTCTGCCAGTGAGAGGGAGCCACCCCCCCAGTGCAGATGGAGGAATTCCAAATACCTAGGCAAGAAGGGGAGGGAACCCGTGGCTGCACCCTGATTCCTTCTACTATTTGAAAAATGAGTATCTCCGGGTTTTGTTTGTTTTCTGAGAGCAATCTACATTCTAACTCTTCCTAGCTTATTGATATATTTTTCAGCGGTAATAAATGCAAAAATGGTTTATTATAGGGACAGCACTGGGTCACACAGCTTCATAAAACTCTCACCCAGAGGACTGTATTTCTAGAAGGTCCCGCTGTGTGGCCCCCCATTGTGATGTTAATTACACCTTTAGCATTTTGTAAACTAAGCCTCCTATGGTGGAGTCTGAAAAAAGCTTGCCATACATACGTGTCATAAACATTCAGCAGCCAATTGAGACACATATCCACGCAGAGAGGGACGTTGACCAGATTGTTGTGCTCTTGCTCCAGGCGATCATAAATGGTGGTCAAACAATTAATGATCTGCAGGATGTCCATGGGCTGGTCATTTTGCTTGAGATTGTGCTGGTCCAAGGCATCACACGCTGCTGACAGGCTCAAGAGATCCACTGCAAAAATCACATAAAAACACAAGTGATTCAAAGGGGAAAAGCCTCCTCTCACTATTTTTCCTTTACTTTTGAGGATCCTAAGTATGGTCATCTCAACCAAACCCAAACCCTACCCTCTTTTAAAGTGCTTTAGCTTCATCCCTCAGCTTTAAGTCTGACGAGTATTCAGGACCTGAGGTTCTACTCAAATCCCAGTGGCACTGGGAGAAGATGTGGGTGAAGAGACAATTCCCACTCCTGAAGTACTGGGGAGTGTCTGATAGTTCAGCAGACCGATAGTCTAGTACAGGAACAGAGGCCTTCCCATATGAGTAAGAAAAAAAACTGTTTTACTGGAAATTTTTAAAGAGTTCCTGGCAATACTTTTATTAGTATTGGAGAAGGGCAGTTTGATTAATCTGTATGGTTAGGGTTGGGTAAACTCTAGTTCCAACTATGCATTTATAGTCATAAAACGTTTTTCTCTTGAAATATCAGTCACCTGACAACCTCTCTGCGACCCTAACATTAGGTGAGAAAACAATCAACTTCACCACAATTTTCTATAAGCCAACTAATGTAATGGCATAATATATACAGTTTTCAGACCTTACACTCACTTATTTTTCCTTTCATCTTCAAATTGCATCTTACAACGTTATTTTCTTTTTCTTTTTAAGTTTCATTTTTTTATTTTTGTGTCTGCCTTTCTATTCTTTTTTTTAATAATTTGTTTTGGTATCATTAATCTACATTTACATGTGTAATATTATGCTTATTAAACTACCCCCTTCATCAGGTCCCCCCCACCAACCCCATTACAGTCACTGTCCATCAGCGTAGTGAGATGCTATAGAATCACTACTTGTCTTCTCTGAATTGTACAGCCCTCCGCGTGCCCCCACAACATTATATCTGCTAATCGTAATGCCCCTTTTTCTCCCTTATCCCTCCCTTCCGACCCATCTGCCCCAGTCCCTTTCCCTTTGGTAACTATTAGTACAGTCTTGGGTTCTGTGAGTCTGCTGCTGTTTTCTTCCTTCAGTTTTTTTCTTTGTTCTTAGACTCCACATATGAGTGAAATCATTTGATACTTGTCTTCTTCGGCTTGGCTTTTTTCACTGAGCATAATACCCTCTAGCTCCATCAATGTTGTTGAAAATGGTAGGATTTGTTTTCTTCTTATGGCTGAATAATATTCCATTGTGTATATGTACCACCTCTTCTTTATCCATTCATCTACTGATGGACACTTAGGTTGCTTCCATTTCTTGGCTATTGTAAATAGTGCTGCAATAAACATAGGGGTTCATATGTATTTTTCAAACTAGACTCCTGCATTCTTAGGGTAAATTCCTAGGAGTGGGATTCCTGGATCAAATGGTATTTCTATTTTGAGTTTTTTGAGGAACCTCCATACTGCTTTCCACAATGGTTGAACTAATTTGCATTCCCACCAGCAGTGTAGGAGGGTTCCCTTTCTCCACATCCTCGCCAACATTTGTTGTTGTTTGTGTTTTGGATGTTGGCCATCCTCACTGGTGTGAGGTGATATCTCATTGTGGTTTTAATCTGCATTTCTCTGATGATTAGCGATGTGGAACACCTTTTCATGTGCCTGTTGGCCATCTAAATTTCTTCTTTGGACAAGTGTCTATTCATGTCCTCTGCCCATTTCTTAACTGAATTATTTGCTTTTTGTTTGTAGAGGTGCATGAGTTCTTTATATATTTTGGATGTCAACCCATTATTGGATATGTCATTTATGAATGTATTTTCCCATACTGTAGGATGTCTTTTTGTTCTACTGATGGTGTCCTTTGCTGTACATAAGCTTTTCAGGTTGATATACTCCCACTTGCTCATTTTTGCTTTTGTTTCCCTTGCCCGGGGAGATATGTTCATGAAGAAGTCGCTCATGTTTATGTCCAAGAGATTTTTGCCTATGTTTTTTTCTAAGAGTTTTATGGTTTCATGACTTACATTCAGGTCTTTGATCCATTTTGAGTTTACTTTTGTGTATGGGGTTAGACAGTGATCCAGTTTCATTCTCTTACATGTAGCTGTCCAGTTTTGCCAACACCAGCTGCTGAAGAGGCTATCATCTCCCCATTGTATATCCAAGGCTCCTTTATCAAATATTAATTGACTGTATATGTTTGGGTTAATGTTTGGATTTTCTATTCTGTTCCACTGGTCTGTGGGTCTGTTTTTGTGCCAATACAAAATTGTCTTGATTACTGTGGCTTTGTAGTAGAGCTTGAAGTCAGGGAGCATAATTCCCCTGTTTTATTCCTCCTTCTCAGGATTGCTTTGGCTATTTGGGGTCTTTTGTGGTTCCATATGAATTTTAGAATTATTTGTTCGAGTTCATTGAAGAAAGCTGTTGGTAGTTTGATAGGGATTGCGTTGAATCTGTAGATTCCTTTAGGTAGTACAGCCATTTTGACAATATTTATTCTTCCTAGCCAAGAGTACGGGATGAATTTCCATTTGTTAGTGTCCGCTTTAATTTCTCTTAGGAGTGTCTTGTAGTTTTCAGGGTATAGGTTTTTCACTTCCATGGATAGGTTTATTCCTAGGTATTTTATTCTCTTTGATGCAATTGTAAAAGGAATTGTTTTTCTGATTTCTTTCTGTTAGTTCATCGTTAGTGTATAGGAAAGCAACAGATTTCTGTGTGTTAATTTTGTATCCTGCAACTTTGCTGAATTCAGATATTAGTTCTAGTAGACATGGAGTGGAGTCTTTAGGGTTTTTTATGGACAATATCATGTCATCTGCAAATAGTGACAATTTGACTTCTTTACCAATCTGGATGCCTTGTATTTCTTTGCTTTGTCTGATTGCTGTGGCTAGGACCTCCAGTACTATGTTGAATAACAGTGGAGAGAGTGGGCATCCCTGTCTTGTTCCCGATCTTAGATGAAAAGCTTTCAGCTTCTCGCCATTAAGTATGATGTTAGCTGTGGGTTTGTCATATATGGCCTTTATGATGTTGAGGTACTTGCCCTCTATACCCATTTTGTTGAGAGTTTTAATCATGAATGGATGCTGAATTTTGTCAAATGCTTTTTCAGCATCTATGGAGATGATCATGTGGTTTTTGTTCTTCTTTTTGTTGATGTGGTGGATGATGTTGACGGATTTTCAAATGTTGTACCATTCTTGCATCCCTGGGATGAATCCCACTTGATCATGGTGTATGATCCTCTTGATGTATTTTTGAATTCGGTTTGCTAATATTTTGTTGAGTATTTTTGCATCTATGTTCATTAGGGATATCTGTCTGTAATTTCCTTTTTTGGTGAGGTCGTTGCCCGGTTTTGGTATTAGAGTGATGCTGGCTTCATAGAATGAGTTTGGAAGTATTCCCTCCTCTTGTATTTTTTGGAAAACTTTAAGGAGAATGGGTGTTATTTCTTCTCTATATGTCTGGTAGAATTCAGAGGTGAATCCATCTGGTCCGGGGTTTTGTTCTTGGGTAGTTTTTTGATTACCGCTTCAATTTCGTTGCTGGTGATTGGTCTGTTTAGTTTTTCTGTTTCTTGCTTGGTCAGTCTTGGAAGGTTGTATTTTTCTAAGAAGTTGTCCATTTCTTCTATGTTTCCAGCTTGTTAGCATATAGATTCTCATAATATTCTCTTATGATTCTTTGTATTTCTGTGGGGTCCGTCGTGATTTTTCCTTTCTCATTTCTGATTCTGCTTATGTGTGTAGATTCTCTTTTTCTCTTAATGAGTCTGGCTAGGGGTTTATCTATTTTGTTTATTTTTTCAAAGAACCAACTCTTGGTTTCATTGATTTTTCTATTGTTTTATTCTTCTCAATTTTATTTATTTCTTCTCTAATCTTTATTATGTCCCTCCTTCTGGTGACTTTGGGCCTCATTTGTTCTTCTTTTTCCAATTTCAGTAATTGTGTCTTTAGACTATTCATTTGGGAATGTTGTTCCTTCTTTAAATAGGCCTGGATTGCAATATACTTTCCTCTTAGAACTGCCTTTGCTGCATCCACAGAAGTTGTGGCTTTGTGTTTTTGTTGTCATTAGTCTCCATATATTCTTTGATTGCTGTTTTGATTTGGTCGTTAACCCATTGATTAATTGGGAGAATGTTGTTAAGTCTCCATGTATCTGTGAGCCTTTTTTTTCCTTTGTACAATTTATTTCTAGTTTTATACCTTTGTCATCTGAGAAGTTGGTTGGTAGAATTTCAATATTTTTGAATTTACTGAGGTTCTGTTTCTGGCCTAGTATGTGGTCTATTCTGGAAAATGTTCCATGTGCACTTGAGAAGAATGTGTATCCTGTTGCTTTTGGGTATAGAGTTCTCTAGATGTCTGTTAGGTCCATCTGTTCTAGTGTGTTGTTCAGTGCCTCTGTGTCTACTTATTTTCTGTCTGGTTGATCTGACCTTTGGAGTGAGTGGAGTGTGGAAGTCTCCTAAAATGAATGCATTGCTGTCTATTTCCTCCTTTAATTCTGTTAGTATTTGTTTCACATATGCTGGCGCTCCCGTGTTGGGTGCATATATATTTAAAATGGTTATATCCTCTTGTTGGACTGACACCATATCATTATGTAATGTCCTTCTTTATCTCTTGCTACTTTCTTCATTTTCAAGTCTATTTTGTCTGATACAAATACTGCAACACCTGCTTTTTTCTTTGTTGTTTGCATGAAATATCTTTTTCCATCCCTTCACCTTTAGTCTGTGTATATCTTTGGATTTGAGGTGAGTCTCTTGTAAGCAGCATATAGATGGGTCTTGCTTTTTTATCCATTCTATTACTCTGTGTCTTTTGATTGGTGCATTCAGTCCATTTACATTTAGGGTGATTATGGATAGATATGTACTTATTGCCATTGCTGGCTTTAGATTCGTGGCTACCAAAGGTTCAATGGTTGCTTCTTTACTATCTGACAATCTAACTTAACTTTCTTGTTAAGTTATTGTAAACACAGTCTGATGTTTCTTTATTTCTCTTCCTTCTTATTCTTCCTCCTCCATTCTTTATTTACTAGGTGTTTTATTCTTTTCCTTTAGTTAGTATTTGGATGGTCTGCTTTCCTTGCTATGATTTTATTTTCTCTGGTGACATCTTTTTAGCCTTAGGAGTGCTTCCCTCTAGAGCAGTCCATTTAAGATATCCTGTAGAGGTGGTTTATGGGAGGCAAACTCTCTCAACTATCGCTTGTCCGGAAATTTTTTAATCCCTCTGTCATATTTAAATGATAATCGTGCTGGATACAATATTCTTGGTTCGAGGCCCTTCTGTTTCATTACATTAAATATATCATGCCATTCTCTTCTGGCCTGTAAGGTTTCTGTTGAGAAGTCTGATGACAGTCTGATGGGTTTTCCTTTGTAGGTGATCTTTTTTCTCTCTCTAGCTGCCTGTAATACTCTGTCCTTATCTTTGATCTTTGCCATTTTAATTATTATGTGTCTTGGTGTTGTCTTCCTTGGATCCCGTGTGTTGGGAGATCTGTGGGCTTCTGTGGACTGTGAGACTATTTCCTTCCCCAGCATGGGGAAGTTTTCAGCAATTATTTCTTCAAAGACAGTTTCTATCCTTTTTTCTCTCTCTTCTTCCGCTGGTACTCGTATAATGCAAATATTGTTCCGTTTGGATTGGTCATACAGTTCTCTTTAAATTCCTAGAGATCCTTTTATCTCTCTCTGCCTCAGCTTCTCTGTATTCCTGTTCTCTGATTTCTATTCCATTAACAGTCTCTTGCATCTCGTCCAGTCTGCTGCTAAGCCTGTCGATCACTTGTCTCATCTCTGCATTGTGTTTCCTCCTTCCCTCTCTTCCTTTCTTAGCTCTTGCATATTTCTCTCTAGACCCATCAGTACGGTTATGACTTTTATTCTGAATTCTTTTTCACGAAGATTGTGCATGTCCATCCCATCAGGCTCCCTCTCTGGGGTTGTCTGGTGTGGGGTTGTCTGGGTACGCTTTGTTTGTACCATATTCCTCTGTCTTTTCATGGCGATAGAAGTGGTCACTGGTAGGTGCCACGTATGTCAGCTGGGCTCTTTAAGACTTAAAAAAAAAGAAAAAAAAAAGAAAAGAAAGAAAAGAGAAAAAACACCTAAACAAATAAACAAACAAACAAAAAGAAACAAAAAAACCCCAAAAGATGCCCACCAGTAGTAGATTCTGTGAGGATGCTGTAGGTGGCGCTGTTGCTCCACTATTCCACAACTGCAGCCGCGCCACTCCACAGGGCCCTTTGTAGCTCTGGCTGGGGCGGGAATGAATGGGAGGCTGCTGATTTCTGTGGGAAGTCTCAGTTGGCTACTTTTTCCCAGTTGCCAGCCAAGGGGTCCGAAATTCCCCAGGACTCCCAGCCTGCCAGGCTGAGCGTGCTGGAATGATACCGCTCCTTCGTTGGGTCCCTATCTCCTTAGGACTGCCAAAAAAAGCACGCACTTTTCTTTTGTCCCGGGGAGCCAGCTGCGAGGACCTGGTGCATTCCCCGGCTCAGATCGTGCACCCTCTGTCTGTCCAGTCTCCGATACACCATGTGATGTGTGTCAGCGCTCTGGCGCAGATCACCAGGGCTGGTTATTTCGTGGGCCTGTACTTCCACTCCCTCCCGGCTCTGAATCCTCTCCTCCCGCCGGTGCGCTGGGGTGGGGGAGTGCTCGGGTCCTGCCGGGACTCAGCTCCGTATCTTACCTGCCTTGCGGGGTGCTGAGTCCTCTCAGGTGTAGATGCAGGCTGGGAGCTGTCCTGTATCTTCTGGTCTCTCTTTTAGGAATAGTTTTATTTGTTGTATTTTCTAAATATATATGGTTTGGGGAGGAGATTTCCACCGCCCTGCTCACGCCACCATCTTCCCGGAACTCTTACAACGTTATTTTCAAGTCCTCTGAGAAACTTACAAGTTTGAGGGGTGGGGGTGCCAGGGAAAGATGCTTTTCTCTAAAGCTAATTTATTAGCCAGATTGGAAATGCAATAGCATTGCTTTTATAACACCTTATAACACCTAAGCTGTGGTCTGAATTCTCAGTCTTTTGAGAGAAAAAAAAATCAATGGTAATTAAGTAAATCTCTCTTGGCATCTAGGGGGAGGCGGCAATACAATTAGAAACGCAACTGCAGATAAACACGGGCCATCCCAGTCAGTAAACAGCTTGCCCAATACTAAACAGATGGAAATTTAAGGCTTTAATGTATTTCACTAGTTATTTGTGGTTAGTTCTAATTAAATGTTAAGGGGAAAAAAAACACAAAATAGTGGTTAATACCTATGTAGGTTAATGCCTAGGTAGTGCATGCTTTTCTCTTTTAAACAGTTAAATAGTAACCTTTGAAATTTCCCTGGAAGCATGACACAGAAGAGCTGGTGGCAGAAATGGGAGTTTCTCTTACTTTGTCATCACAAGGAGTGAACCTCTCAGCTTCCAATTACCAGTGTCCCTCATATATCCTGGACTAGCCCTCATCCTATCAAAGCCCACTCCTTTACATTAGAAATGCTCCCAAGATAAACAAATGACCTCCTTACGTGGGAGCCAAAACTTTGTTTAAAGTGGCAGAAAGGAACAGGATTTGAGAGGGATGCAGGCGAACATTCAAGCTTGCATTCTCTCTTCTGTGGGCTCGATGTCCCTGAAGGGCACACTTTCAGGTGTGCATAGTGAGGACACTTAGACACGCAGCACACTATTTCCATGAGTGAAAGAGAGGAATGGATTTCTTCCAAATACCAATATTCCCCACATGTTTCTTTACATATTGAAAGGAGCTAAGGGTGGCTCTTGAATTTTCTGTATGATTTTCTTGTTACCCTGCCTTAATCGTTATAAATATTCTGCTTTATATCCAAGGATATGAGAACTAACAGGTGAACATTTGTACACTCACATTTTGTATTAAGAGTCTAATTTCCATGTGATGGAAACAAACCAGCAGCAAGACTGCATAATTTCTTTTCATCGGGGCTACTCATATCTCTGTACAGGGGAATGGGTAACACAATGAATCGGAAATTTGGAGTAAAAATAGCTCCAGAGAGGAGCAAAGCAATTGGTCAGAAATAACAGGAGCAGAAGATGACATAGTTAGGAGAGAAATACTATGTAGTATGCTCTGCTAAAACTGGATACGGTTAAACTCGAGAACAGTCTATCAAAAAAGAGAACACATTTCCCAAAACAAACATATCAAATAGAGTTCGACTTTCATGGAACAATTTTTAAAAGACGTCCATTCAGATATACACAGCTGATACTATGAACTTGAAAAGAGGTGAGAAAATCAATAGAGACGATATAATTGTCATGCAGGCATGCACTTAACTGTTCCGAACAAGCATCTTAAAGAATACATTGAGAGTTTTTGATGAAGCATTAAACATAATGATTAGGTGTTCCTAGAAGCCTCAACAAGCAACCAGCAGACAAAATTCTGTGAAACTAGCTTTTAGCTGAAGCTAGGAATTTCCATTTTGGGAAAAAATAACTCTCTCGATATAGATACACACATCTTTTAGTGTATTCCCCACTAGGGAATAGATTTTGAAGCTATATAAAAACCCAAGTATGTTCTAATATATCCTGTCTTTCCAAAATTATTTTTACAGCAGAGGATGTTATAGGTTTTGATGCCACTGAAGAACAGGGACTATTTGGTGGTGCCCCTCAGGCAGGGGGCTGTGGTGAGAGAGAGTGGGAACAGGAGAGGAAGGACTGGCTCTCTCTAGGATCTTCTCTGCTGTGCAGGAAAAGCAGAAAATGGAGCAGGGAATGAGGGTGGGGAGGACTTAAGCATCAGATCCCCATTAATGGTTCCTGAGGCTCTGGTTGTGCCTAATCATCTTCTCAGCATTCCAAGTTCAAATGCTAACTCTGTTCCTTTCTGTGTATGCCACAAGTGAAGAGCAGAGGCCGATTTTTTTTTTTGGTCTTTTATATAATCATAGGCTGTGAAACTAGAAAGCACCTTTAGAATCATTTTGCAGTGATAACAACTGAGACCAGAAATAAGGGGCCTTGCCCTGGGTATTATGACAGGACACCTGAGGGTGTGGCAGAAAGGTGGGCCCTAAAGGTGTTGTCACAGACTTTACAGAAAAAGAAGACCCTCCCACATTCTCTAGTAGAGGTAATAGTGGGATAAAAAAGCAGCACCAAAAAGTAAGTCCTAAGGTACCCACACAAGTCCAGGTTCATCCCATGAGTCCACCTGAGACTGTGTTAATATCTAAACAGTCCTGTGACTTCGGCAGTGCAGGCAGAGTCCAAGGAGGGACCAGTGGGGTAATGGCTCTGTGATGGCCAGCTCTTTTGCCCAGGCAGAAGACACCTGTGGGAAGAGGCGGCTATTGCCGACATCACACCATGCTGTGCGCTTACACTGCAGGCTGAAGGGCTTTCCAAGCAAATCTTTGCCCAGCAAGAAAGTCAGAGCACTTTGATGTAGTTATCCGTGCTGAGAAGTTAATTCCAGAGGCTCTGGAGTTGGCATGAGATGTTTTGCTAAAATAGCTATAACAACGCAGAGCCTTGATCAAAACAATGAGAAGACATGACTTACTGTGTTGGGATGTGCAACCGTGGGTTACAGGTTATCAGTGGTGTTTTTGCTGGCAGTAACGGTGGCCATTTTTACCTGGTCTCAGGGAGAACTGTGGAGGCCACTGGGTTAGGGATTGGCTACTTTGGAAGGATATGCCCAGGTTACTGGCTGTCTATAAGAAACCCTGGCTGGGATGCCAATATGTGTTCCCTGGTTTTCAAAGTGGTTTGTGCTCGCCTTGGTGGTTCTTGATCCAACAGAGAAAGTGCGTCCTGGTACAGCCTTACAGAGAAAGGGCACTTGGAGCTTGCACCTGGCCTCTCTGGCCCCCATGCTATAAGGCACTCTGTGGGTTTGATGTGGAGCCTGATTTTAGTGCTAATGGTATAGTGTAGCCTTCTCCTGGAGTGAACTGTATATTTGTAAGTCGTTTATATCTGTGAGTCATTTTAGCAACTGAGACCTAACTGCTACTGACAGTGCAATGAGGGTCAGAAATGACATTGTTTAGAAGACCCCTCTGACACATTCTAGGCTAAAAATACTGCTAAGGTGTTATTTAAAAAGAAAAAAAGATGATTCTGATAAAATAGATGAAAATGAACCATTGAGGGTTGCCAGGCCATCTCTGGTTTGAGGTAGCACAGGCTTTGCAATTGGTTATCAATAACAGAACTTTGTAGCAGCACCTGGAGATGGTAGAACCTGAACTTTAGGAGCTAACAAAATGAATTAGAAGGGAACTGCAAACTGATGGCAGGTCTGCTAAAAATTCACTTCCTTGGCTGTGACAGCAAAAGCTCTAGTAAGTTCAGCATCTCCTTTGGCTGAGTTCACCCTTTCTGGCCTGCAGGTGGAGTTCCAGCCAAGGGAACCTGGGCAACTATCACTTTTGATAAATGGGCTACACCTGTGAGACCAATTACAATTAAAAAGATTATTCAAGTGGGGAACTTACAGGTGTTCCCTACTTCACCACATGTCCTTTTTCAATGCCGTACCTAGTAGTCCCTGGACTGGGGCTACAATTAAGAGTCTCAAAGGCTCATAGTATTTTGAAACAAGATATTATAGCTATTAGTTGGAACATACGTTTAAGAAGTCCACAGGGACTGATGGAATGGATTACTCCTTCCTCACACCTCACTTAATTGGGGGTGACTATCACAAATAGTTTGTTGCCCAGAGGAAAGGATGACCCCATTTTCCTGTATTGATCCAATCTGACCCTTTACCACCGGGAAGACACTGAAGGGGAAGCCCTGGCATGTCTTTCCTTGCCGACAGCTAAATATGGATTCCATCAGGGGCTGAATCCCAGGGACATACTTCATGTGTGGGCAGAAGGTTGGGATTAAAATTAATGATAAGACAGTTACCAAAGGGAAAGTGACCAGGGAGGGTGGGTGGGAAGGGAGGGATAAGGGGAATAAGGGGCACTACGATTAGCACACATACCGTAGGGGGGAGGCATGGGGAAGGCAGTATAGCACACAGAAGACAAGTAGTGACTCTATACCATCTTACTACGCTGATGGACAGTGACTGTAATGGGGTATGTGGTGGGGACTTGATGATGGGGGGAGTCTAGTAACCACAATGTTGCTCATGTGATTGTATATCAAACCGAAATAAAAAATAAAATTAATGACAAGGAAGATAAATAAGATTGTTCATGAAGACAAGAAAGCCACCACATGGGTGTTAAAAATGGAAAATCTAATATAATGTTAGTGACTAGAAAGAGGCTTAACATAACAGATTAGTATGCTCCCTTAGCTATCACTCAGATGCCCCTTTAAAGAACCAAGAAGTGAGCAGGACAGTTGACCAATCTATCCCACACACTGGTTGAATCTGACTGTGACCATGACTCCATGGAGTGATATTAAAGTGGCTATGTCTTTTGGTTCCTGATTCACAGGACATTTCTGTTATTAGGGACCTGTGTTGAAAAGTACCCTGTGGGGATATTCCAGTCAAATCTAGAGGACACTGATTTATAATAATTGGAATGAACAGTGTGTGGCCATTAATTGTAATGTTTCAGAAAGGTATTGGGTATACGGTAGAGGGTTCATATGCTGTATTTCATGTGTCATAGTATTATTTATAAGAGTAAATAGCTATTTGCCCCATTGTGTGAGGAAAACCACAAATGGGTGGAGGGACAATTGGGACGCCTGGATCACTGAGGAAGAGCTAAGGTTAATTTGATGGGCCTAATTCCCTTAGATGGAAAAGCCAGAAACTAGATGGTTATAGAAATGTCTGGGGCACACTCAAACCAAAGTCCATTTAGCAGTGACTACTATTCATATGATGTCAGCTTGGGAGACTCAACATTTATGCATCTCAAATTTATTTCCTCATTGTAGTAAAGATGTTAGTTAGTACACGATGGCAACATGTCTGGTGCACCAAAGGGCATGAGAGGGAGCACTTGAAATCAAAGAACCTTAGGAGAATCAGGA
This sequence comes from Smutsia gigantea, assembly GCA_032199065.1. Lineage (NCBI taxonomy): Eukaryota > Metazoa > Chordata > Mammalia > Pholidota > Manidae > Smutsia > Smutsia gigantea. The sequence continues at coordinate 23,929 of JAVSCE010011794.1, read as the reverse complement.
ACTGGGCAAGGAATACCTGGCCAGGTAGAATGAGAAGAGATAAACTGATAGAAAAGACCTTCTAGTGCAAAGAGAGCACTTCAAGGGCATCCAATTCCAGGAGGAAAAATAAGGATGGCAAGCCTCCTCAAATGGTAACTGGAAATGGAACCTACAAGGTGCTTTGTAACAGCTTCAGCACCAAAACTAAGGGTCCACCATTCTTTTCCTCGTGTGCTTCTCACGGGCACTGGACAAATTGTAAATGGGACTACATGGCTTCCCCGGAGAGAGAGATGGGTCCTGGCCCAGGACTCCTCTCACTGGGCACCAATGACTGTCAAACCATGTAATGTGACAAAATTAGTTTGGCTCCGTCCTCAGGATGTTTCGAATTCTGAAATAACCTCTGTGGAAAATAATACACGGTCTATGGGAACAGTAGAATTTTGTGGGGGAGGCACAAAATAATTACACTGGCCTCTCACAGTCCCCTTGCTGAGAGAGGCCAGCTGGGGCTGCGGATACCTGACTTCAATGCTGTTGCCAAACTGGAGCCTTTTCCTGCAGCTGATTGGAGACTCATCAGACCTGCTACCATGAGTCCCGTGAGCCTTCTTTAGCAGCCAAACCCTGTCTAATGCCATCCTCAGTGCACTGCCAATAGGTGAGGCGCATTCGCCAAGAAGGGAGCACATTTTCCACCTGCTATGCCGTGGTGAGGGTGAGTCCAGCAGCCAAAGCATAACGCACGCAACTCAAGGCTGTACAAAATCTCTCTACTGTGAGACTCAGTTGCTAAACAGAAGCAAATTGTTCTCTATTTCTTGTCTGCAGAATTTTTATCAACCGCCGTATTTTAGCCCTATGGCTGGGGCTCTTTCCAATCCACCACACACTAATAAACTAAACCCCTGTGCTTTGTTAAGTGTATTTTTATTTCTGCTCTTAGAACTTGACTATATTTTTAATTTTAGAAGCCACACAGCTATAGGATGTCACCAGAACTACAGAAGGAGAAAAAGAAAGCTGAAATTATCTTCTTCGTAATTTTCAATGGGGCATCAGCCATATGAACCAGCTTATGAGTCCTTCTTACCAAGATTCTCTCTTTATCTCTGCTTTTCTGTCAAGTTTAATTCTCATTCACAATGCATTGAAAGGTAATATGGAGTCATGCAATATGAAACCAATTACAGATTGGGGACATTACGGGCCAATGGTGATGCTCACGACTTAAATAGCAAATTCTCCATAGAGAATAAAAGTATGTTATTTGAGTTTCTGTAATACTGAAGTTTTGATTAGTGAAGTGAAAAAATGAGACCAAGTGTTTACTGGTGGTAGCACTGCACATTTGCTAAAGCATCTGTAATTCAAACTCTTCACTGGCATCAGGAAATCACTGAGATAACATCACTCATTTTCATTAAAGTAAGAGTTAGTAGAAGTGACCTTTGGTTGGAAAAGCTAGCCAGGACAAGTTTTATTTGCCTGTGGCGCAATAGCTCTTTATCATGGCTTTGCAGGAATAGAAATGACGAAAAGGCCGGAAGATAAACCGAAGGAAATATAAAATTAGGAGGAAATTCTTAAATTATCTGTTGAATAGTTAGTTAAGTAATGTGACCACACGTTTTTAATAATAAAAGGACTGGTGATCTCTTCATGCTACATTCACACTACACATGGAACCCTCCTACCATTCCTGAGAATCAGTACGTAATTTATAAAGACAAATACACCCTAATTTTGCCATAGCTAAATCTTTTTCAAATATGAGAAAAGTCATGCTCTGAAAGGAAATGCTGAGAATGTCAAATCTGTTTAAAAGTGGAAATTCTACATTCAGAACTTTGTTAAAAGGTTATAACCTCAAATGGCCAAAACATTTTATAGAAATATCAAATTCCCTCATTTTCCCAACATCTAGAGGACATCAACATGAATTGAAATGAGAGACAATGAGACATATCTGTGAACAGAATTATTTATAACAAGATAATGGAATAATGCCTAAACCCCAGGTCAAAAGGAATGTTATAGAAACGGGCAGTCATTACAAGGTTTTCCATCTTGTCTACTTCTGGGTTTTTTCAAAGTATGACCTGGAATAGCAGATAATCTCTTTTGAACTTTTAGAATCTCACAGGAATATACTATATATTTTACAAAAACCACTTCATAATTACCCCTTTATCAATGGAGAGCTATATCTATGGGATGGGGCAGGGCCAGAAGAAAAAGAAACAGAAGACTCTCTCTCCAGCCCTCTGAGTTCACCCCACCCCAAAACTGCCTCTTTCCAGCTATGTTACATTAAAAGTCCCCAAGGAAATCCTAGGCCTGTGGAGCCCTTTAAAAACCACTTAAACTAGGCAGCTATATAGCTGAAAAATGACAACTTCAGACTATAAGCCATAAGGAAATGGAAGCCTAAATTTACTTCCTCTCATGCATGCAGTGCATGAAGAGGAAAAGCCTACAGTTTCTCCTTCCAAATAATTCCACTTCAAGGACATTTTTTCTCCATCTCCATGTGAAAAACCACATGCCAGCGAGCCTCCTTGGCCATCTTTCTGTTAAGCTTCCATGGAGCCCCCCGGTCAGATGTTTTCATTTCTGAAGACTTAGCAGAGGAATCACAGGTCTCCCTTCCGCAGTTCTGGCCCCAAATCTGGATGATTTCAACACCGGCAGGGATGACTCGTGCATCACTCTAGCCTCTTAGTTCTTTAACTTCCTATTTCATCTCCATGGAAACTCACATTTCTCCACCTCCATTACCCACTGGTATGGTCATATCTTAGACCTCATCACTCAGAATGGTTCCACTTCTGAAATGTTTAGCTACACAACTTTCTGACCACAGCTTCTGGACTTTCCAGCTACTTCCACATAACCTCTTCCTCTACCTCCCTGAATAGTTAGCCTCTTGACCCCTCTACCTCCTGGTTACCAGCTTCCACTGGAATTCAGAGCTTCTCCTATCTGATACAGACTTGATAGACATCACTTCAATCACTTAACCACTCTTTTGCCCAAATCCTCACTTCTCTTGCCCAGTAGTCCTCTGCTCACCATCTGGCTCCTGACTGCTGAGTGTGCCTGCAAAAATACCACACTCCCACAGCCTGGTGTAGCTGTAAAATGGTCAGCTAACTCTGGGCTCCATAATACTGCTTCTCAAATAGGCACTCTCTTTTGTTTTCCACAAAGGTAAGGCTCCCTTCAACATTATCACCTTCTGCTGTTAACTGCTGGACAGGAACTCTCCACCTTCATGTAGGAAACAGAAACCTCTACATGACATCCATTACCTTCCTGCCCCTAGGCCTCCTGAGTTATCTGGACCCACACAGATCCTTTCCTCAGCCCCACCCATTACAGTTACAGGAAAAGCTTACCTGGGACCTTCCTTCTCTTGTGTTCTGGATCACCTGCCCCATCTTCTGAGAACTCACATTTTATTGTCTCCTTTTAAACCAATAATTTGAATCTCGTTCTCTCTTCTTCTCATTTTCATTTAAATAGAGTCAAGTGTCTGTCAACTACTATGTATGTATATATCTTTTAACTCCTTAGCCCCTTCCAGCTCACTACTCCCTTTTCCCTCCCCCTTCACAACTAAATTCCTCCAAGAACTGTCCATACTAACAGTCCCTACGCTCCCACTTTTGATTTACTTTTAAGCCCACTTTACCACCTCCACTATACCTATACCTCTAAAATCTTGTCAAACTTAGGAAGGACCTCCTTGCTGCTAAAACCAATGGGCACTTTTGCCAACTTCACCTTGACTTCCTAGCAACATTGGGACCTGGTGGCTGACCCCTTCCTCCTTCTTTCTATGCAGTATGTGGCACTATAACCTTTTGCTATGCTATTTTCCCTCCTCACCTCTGGCCATTCCTTGGCAGTTGCCTCTTACAATGCTTGTCCTCTGTCCTAAATACTCTTTTCTTTTCACTCTACACGTGCCCTGAGCATCTGCATGCTAGTGATTCCTAAATATTATTTATATATTTCTCCTGAGTGTCAGAGATATATGTCCAAGTCTGCCAGGGGACTCCACCATTCACCCAAGCCGAGCACCTAAGTAGTTTCATTGATTTCGCCTTACCCACCACATCAAATTAAGCATTAAGGCTTGTCATTTCCATGTTTTGTGTTTCTCAACTCTTTCCATTTCTCTCCATTTCTACTTTTCCAATTCAGGCCACCATGTTGCTGTTTTCAATTACTGAAACTGCACAAGAGTTGCACAACCCTGCCCTGCCCCTCATCCATACTCTATTCCACAGCAGGATGATGTTTCCAAATGAAAATTCCATCATGTCACCCTTGCATGGCTCCCCACTGACCTCTAAATGCTTTACTTAAGTTTAAAAAGCCTTTCACAATTTGCCTCCTGCTTCTATCTCCAGCCAAATATTTCACCACAGCCTCTCTGTGGAACTCTGTGCTTAAGCCACGCTGACATATTTTCAGTTCCTGAATGTACCTCTGGCCTCCATGTGTCAGCACATGCTAGTGCTTCTGACTAGAAGACTCTTTCTATAATGAGGTCTACTTATCTTTCTGAACTCATGTAGCAAACCTTCTCTCAACCTCACCCCCAGAGCTAGCTGGGGTACTATGTCATCCACTGTCACATGACTAAATACATGACTTTGAAATTATCTCTTCACTTTTCCTCGGGGCACCCATAAAGTTTGGAAATAGAGACAATATCACTTTTTTAAAAATTACTAGGAGATTGTGGACATTCTTAATGATTTTATACAGATTCACCTGTGCCTCCAGTCTTTATGGACACAACATATATTCTGTATTAGACCCAAATGAAACTCTCCCAACCCACTTTTTTTTTAAAGCTAGGAGTAACTATCAAGTATTTCAAGCAGTGGCTAGTACTCACAGCAAAGGGCTTTCTGTAGTCTCCGGAGTTTCATGGCAGTCCTATAAGCTGAGAACCTTACATTATTCAGGTCAGCTGAAGAAAAAAGGTAGAAAAAACAAAGATCATTTGTTATTTCATCAGCAAGCAACGACAAAACTCCCAATGATTTGCCATCAACAACAACAACAACGGGTTAGGAAGAAAAAATATGTTCCTTATGTTCCAGGTTTCAGGGTGTGAAATTCTGTCAAAGTCAGGAAAGAAATAAATGTATGTCTTGTTGCTTCTTGACAATCAAGAAAGCTAAGTTCTATCAAGGAGTACTGTGACATAGCCTGCTGGGTGTTCATATGGTCCTGTTTCCAAAAGGGAAAAGAAGGACAGGAATGTTTTTCTAAACATAATCTTGGTTCTCTTGCAGTGAATTTTGCCACACAAGAATAAAGAGAAGAAGGAAAGTATTATTGCAATAGCTCTTAGAACTTAACAAACAATTAAGTGGCGCTATAACATCTTTTTCTGATTATAAATGTTGAACATGCTCACTGTGGAAAACTTAGAAATTAAATGAAAATATAAAATCAAGTAAATCATCTATAATCTCATTACCCAAAGATATGCACTGTTAATGTTTTGAGAATTTCTTACCCAACCTATGTGTCTGTCTGTGTGTATATTTTAAAATACAGTTGGGACTAAAATAAACATTTAATGTATATTCTAAGGTGGAATCAAGCTAATGTTCAGCACAGAGTAACAACTCAGCAATTTCTGCTACTGTGGTTTCTACAGTCACCTGTCTACCAAGCCCCAACTCACCTTACCTAGCAAGAAGCTGTATTTAGACGATGCCCTTACTCAAGTCTATGCAAGCCTTGATATACACTGGGCTACATTTCTTTTCTAGCATTTCTGTGTATTCATGTTTCACGAACCCACGTCCAAAAAGCTCCTTGAAGACAAGTATCCTGTTTCCTACTTCTGTCATATTTCTTAATATACAACTGCTCTCTGAAAAAGCAGATTTCATACACATAGGGGACTGACTGGCCAAATGAATAAATGAACAAAAGAATGAAAGAAAGAAAAAAACATATTGGCAAACACGACTAACTGCCATAATAAAACCGTACCCACAAACCTATTCTAATTGGGGGTTAAGAAAGGGAAATAATTTAATCCCCATCCAAGTCACACTGGTCAACATTATTACCTTTAGGGCCCTTGCAGAAAGCAAGAAATTTGAATGAAATATGAAAACCCGAGTTGAAATTAAGGGGAAGAAAAACAATGTCTGCAATTTACTTTAAAATATTCAGTGTTAAAATCAAAACGCCTGACAATACTGAAAGTTGGTGAGGATGGGAAGCCACTGTTAACTCTCATACACTCATGGTGGGAATGTAAAATAGTATGACCACTTTGGAAAACCAGTTTAGAACTTTCTTATGAAATTATACACTAATCTATCTCATGACCCAAATATTCTACTCCAAGATCATTACCCAAAATAAAAACATGTCCACAGAAAGATGTGTATGTGAATGTCCATAGTAGCTGTATCTCTAACAGCCAAAAACTGGAAACAAGCCAATAGGAGAAAGAATAAATAATCTGTGGAATAGTCATACAGTGGGATACTACTCTGCCATAAAAAGGAAGTAACCACTGATAATACAGCCACATGAACTGATCTGAAAAACATTACACTGGGTAAAAGAAGCCACACACAAGGAGTAATATTGTTTGATCCCATTTATGTGAAATGGTAGAACAGCCAAATCTCCCCCCCACTGCCAGAAGACAGGCAGGAAAAGTGGTGGCCCAGAATGAGGCGGAGTGGGTAAGTGACCGCAAAGAACACAAGGGTTTTTTTTTTTTAGGTTATCAAAATGTTATACATCTCAACTGGTATATAGGTTATGTTAAGTGTATACGTCTGTCAAAACTCAAATTGTACACTGAAAATGGATGCATTTTATTGCCTTTAAATTATGCCTTAATCAAGTAGATTTTAAGAGTTTTTAAAAAAAACCCTCATTGTCATACATGATGTATGTGTGTGTTAACTTAGGCTATGCTCGAGGTGGTCAGTTGTCTTAATCAGGAATACACAGTCCAGGGATGGCTGCCTAGCAACTAATCAAAAAGCCTCACTCCAGAGGTGGCCACTATAAGTGTTTCAGATATATTTAGCTCCTATTATACCGGGGGCTTCATTAATTATCCTAATTAATGTTCAGTGGCCTTGCATTGGTGATATTAGTGGCTTATAAAATATGAGGACTGTCAAAAAAGGTTTAGAAACAGTCCCAGCCCTTACATTAATAAGGGGTAAGAAGAATCTAGCAGGCCTTCCACCTTTAGAAAACGTGCCCTAGGCTAGATTTCAAAATGTCCAGCCAGGGTTCACTGGGTTCTTGGTTGCCTGAATTCAATTAGATGGTTGACAGATCCTGCTGTTACAGCAGTGGCTCTCAAACTTGGAAGATATCAGAATCACCTGGAGGGTTAAAAAATACAGATTTCCAGGCCATTCTCCAAGATTTTTTTCTGATTCTATAGGTCTAGGGAGGGCCTAAGAATGTGCATCTCTGACAAGTTTCCAGGTGATGCCCAGGCTGCTAGTCCAGGGAACACAGATTAAGAACCACTGCGTTAGTGGCCCATGGCCAGCATGGACTGTGAGGTTCTCATGCCAAACACTCAAAAAGTCAGAGCAGTGACGTCACTGGGCTTGTGGCACAGGCTTTAAGACTGTTTTGTGCTGTGTGCCTAGTAAGTGCTCACAGGTGGCAGAGCTTGCTGAGACCTGCCTTCACTGTAAGCTGGTGGCCAAGATGTGAATAAGAAGGCAGCCCTCACACTACCTCTCACCAGGCGTGGCTGCCAACACCTAGCAAAGAGAACCTCTGTGGGTCCGTGTTACCCAAAGTGTGATTCAAGGACCTACAGTATCAGCATCTCTTTGGAGTTTGTTAGAAATGCAGAATCTTAGGCCCCAATTGGATCTACGGATCAGGACCAACATTTTAGCAAGACCACCAGGTGATTCATGTGCACCTTCAAGTACAATCCAGTCTTTACTTGTACATTTTAATAAATGTTCCTGTTCCGTGTTACAGTTCAAGTATAAACTCTGTATAAAGACCTTCTACCTTCCTATACTCCATTTTGTGAGATTTTAGGAGATTATTTAATGACTATTATAGTCACCTCGACCAAAACCTCACCTCTGGGATATATTTGTGGGTCTCTTGTTTCTGAGGAATACTAATAAAGGGTATTCACTAGATTACAAATGTTTAAAAGTACCTTGAAAGGCTGTAGGTATACTCCCTCTTCTTGAGGAGAATTAATTTTCCCTAGACCTTGTTATTCGGTGAGTAGAACTCGATTTACCTGGGTCCCTCAGATTGTACTTGATTCTCTTGCCACCAAGAATTATGGTTCTTCCTTTGTCTGTTCCCCCCAGTCATCACTGCTTATCTTTTTGAGTGGTCTCAGCCAAATCATGGTATGAGCTGTCTTGTGGAACTAATCCACCAGAAACGAATTCCTATCCTCCCCTCCAGACTGTAACACCATTCACCAGTATAATCAGACCTTCCCTGTATTGCTAATGCAGAGTTCCTTCACACACCCTCAGAAATGAGCCCCTTTGGCTCTTTGTAAAATAAATGACGTACGGACACCAAAATCCACTTCTAGGCAAGTACAGATCACTTTTCTGTTAACACCAGCGGGTAGCAGTTTCCAAGGAAAAGGCCTCCAACTCCAAATTTCCTTCCATTCATTTACATATGGAAAAGTACAGAGTGTGAACTATGTGTCAATCAAATATCTTGGCAGAACTATGCTCTGTAAATCAGTATGCAAATCAAACACACTGGCAAAAACTTTCTCTTCTTTTTCCCTTTCTTTCTAACTCTTCTTTTCACTTGTCTCTTAACTCATTGGTCTAGTTTCCTACTATCTTCCTTCTTTCATAAAACTAAGATCCCTCTCTCATGATCCCAATCCTATCCCTGCTTTCCTTTCCAATTTTCCTGGTTCTGTTGTGAACCCAGAACAAATGGCTAAATGCAGTCAGAAGCTCCATGCAAACCTCACAGTTCATATCAAGAACCGGCAAATTGCAGGACCTAGAGATCCAAGAGAGAGGCAAGGATGAACTGATTCTTTCAGGGCGTAGTCCATTATGAAATACTATCCGAGACAAGCATCTGGAACATTCCTGCTGCAGGAGTGCTCTCAGCTTTCCTAAAGCAGTTCAAACTTTCTTTCCTTCCAAATCCTTCTATGGCACATTCTGCCTCAAGTTCATCCTCCCTCACACCCTTTCAGCATTACCCCCAACCTACTGCAGGGAACATGCCTCCGCCTCCCACCACCAAGTTTTTATGTACCATGGTTCAAACAGTTCTCACACAGTGACTCAGGATTAACAAAAGAAAGATGCTGGAAAATGTCTAGTTTGCATCATAACACAATAGAAGCCATACAAATTTATATCCAGTAACCACGAGTGCATTGCAATGGAATTCTGGGACTTACTCAAGAGCGTTACCCATCTGTGTTGTTTGAGTCTGCATGTGTTGCTATGAATCTGTAGCACTGCTCCCTCTGGTTTACAGCTGGAAGAGATAAGTCTCTGCCTTGTGAAACTGTGTAGGATGCACACAGAAACCTCAAGATGCTGTGTAGCTGCGGATAATGTGACACTGTCCTGGGCTGCGGCTGGCACTGACCTTGTAGCTAAAGTATCTACAGTATGCATGTGGCATGTGGAATGGAGCTAAAGCCCCCATCCTAACCCCCTGGGAGCTGCCTTCCCAGGACTTGGATCCAAGTTGTGTAATGAGCTCACTAGCTCTCACAACCGGAACTCAAGAGGAGTGGGTCTATCCAAGAAACGAGTCACACAATGTTTCCATGGCAGCTGGTGGAAAGTGCACTTCAGGATAAAAATGCTGAACTCTACATTCCTCTTCATGACTTGAATTATTTTACCCAGGGCTGGTTCTAGCCTAAAAATAGAGAAATCTAGAAAAATAAGGAACAAGGGCAACAAGCAAACCACCTACCCTCTCAAGTTGAATCACCAGCTAATGAACTGATGGTCCATTTGGCTTTTATTTTGAGGCGCAAAATGAGTAATAGGTTTTTTTTTTACCCTTTGTTTAGCCTATGAATTCTCTTGACTTTGGTAAATAATTCCGTTTAATGATTTTTTACTGTCATTCTGTGGAAGGTAGTGGTGGATGGTGTCAAATTCACCAGAAAAGAGGAATGACTGATTAAGTTTGAGTCACCAATCTACACATTGGACATCCTCTTGCAAAAATAGTGAAAAACACCTTAGTATTTTAAAGTCTTGGAAAATTTAGAAAATATTATAGAACTAAAACAGTAAGCCCCTTCATCTCAATTTTATTGCTGGTTTCTGCCTTTCAATCATACTTTGAAAATCATCTAGGACTGAACTGAGGTCTAGAATTTTAAAAAGGGGTATTTCAGTCCAGCTTTCCAATGGCTTGTGGAGATTTTTTGGAAAGGCCCAAAGATTCAGTATGTTTATCTACTAGGTAGGAAGAATGATAATGACCTCATAAACTTAATGAGTGGAAAGAGCTGGACAGTGAAAGATTATTCCACAGATAAATTAGCTTGTGGTGTTTGTTTCTTCCTACCCACTCTATTTCCCAGCAGAAATAGAATCTATATCACTCGGGTGATGATGAGTGAAAAAGAAAATTTAGAGGAAATATGACATCTTTTTGGTACACTTCCAAACTTCAGTGCTTGGCATACAATGTGAATTAAACTACTATGGCATGTCTATTTTAATAATTTTCCAAAATTTCCAAAGAAGCCAAAACAAGGCAGTCTGCCCCCTCACCCCTTCCATTATAGGAAGGCGATTTTAAAACACAGTAATGTATCTCTGATTCCTCTACCTCACTCTTCCTGTAGTGTTCTCCTGGACTCTCTGCATGGCAAATACTATCCTTGCCAGCTCAAACTCACTAGAACAGACAAGAACCCTGGTTCTTAATGAGGCTTGAGAGAAATTGAGTAATTTAAATCAAGTCTAGTTTGAAAGCAAATTAAGCCAAAATGTCCAGGCTTCAGAAGTTTCAGAGTACACTGTAGAATTACTGGGGACTCCTTAAGAACTCTTCAAGAACAGGAAGGATTTGTGGAACATAACTTTTAAGAATTAGCCGATAAACATAGGGGTGCATCTGTCTTTTTCAAACTGGGCTGCTGCATTCTTAGGGTAAATTCCTAGCCAAGAAATGGAAGCAACCTAAGTGTCCATCAGTAGATGAATGGATAAAGATGTGGTACATATACACAATGGAATATTATTCAGCCATAAGAAGAAAACAAATCCTACCATTTGCCACAACATGGATGGAGCTAGAGGGTATTATGCTCAGTGAAATAAGCCAGGTGGAGAAAGACAAGTACCAAATGATTTCACTCATATGTGGAGTATAAGAACAAAGAGAAAACTGAAGGAAGAAAACAGCAGCAGACTCACAGAACCCAAGAACGGACTAATAGTTACCAAAGGGAAAGGGACTGGGGAGGATGGGTGGGAAAGGAGGGATAAGAGGGAAAAAGGGGCATTACGATTAGTAGATGTAATGTTAGGGGGGCATGGGGAGGGCAGTACAACCCAGAGAAGACAAGTAGTGACTCTATAGCATCTCACTACGCTGATGGACAGTGACTGTAATGGGGTTGGTGGGGCGGACCTGATGAAGGGGGTAGTGTAATCACCATAATATTGCTCATTTAATTGTAGATTAATGATATCAAAAGAAACTTAAAAAAAAAAAGAATTAGCCGAGAGAGAGAGGAGGTACATTAACACAATATACTTGGCCTATAATTTCTTCAATATATTTGAGGCCTTTTAAAACCTAAACTCATTAAAACCTCATCACCAGTGTAGAGCTTTATTCAAACGGGGAAAAAAATAAACCTATGTAGAGATAAATAGGAATTATACATTCATAAGTGTATGAACTGCAGAAAGCCGAGTCTGTGAATTTGTAATTACTATCAAGTTATGTTTCCAGATATGAAGTGGTACTTAGTATTACTTATTTTGCCACCAGTGACTCTCTAGAATTCTTCCAAAAAAAGGAATAAAATTAGCAGAAAGTATCGACTGCAGCACAAATGTGGAAGAGAGAAACAGGTTATAAACCAAAAATAAAAACTTGAGAAATTCAAAAGTGCAACTAAAATAAAAAGTGCGTTGGTCACAGCATTTCTGGCTCACTCCTCTTGCTTGGCCTTCCTTAACATAATCTAACTACTTCTTAGCAACACAGTTATCACGGAAAAGTTGATATTCAAATTAGTTTTGCTAATGGTTGGCTGCTCCGGTAAAAAGTTGGAGAAAGCAGCTCCTGTAACAATGGCCAATGTAAAGATTTTGGGGGGAAACTGTGTATCTCAAATACCACTTGTGGGGCCCAAATCCTCTCCCAGAATATGGAGAGCTGCTTCATGTCAACCCTGCTGAGCCTCATTCCTTTTACTTAAGCTTCAAATCAGAAAGCTAATTCTCAAAACGTTGCCCACCAAATATATATATATAATGTTAATTCTTTTTAAAAGACTCTTTAGGCAAAACCAGCTTATAGCTTTTTAAAAGACATCATCTCTCCATAATCCTTCTACCTACCCTTTCAATGCTTACTGAGAATATACACATAAGGAAGAACAGGCCAGGCAGGCTTCTCTGAGAAAGTGAAGCAAAGATTTGAAGGGCAAAAGTCAGCACAGCCCAAAAGGCTCTTAAGCAGAAAGGAGCGTGGGCCATTAGGAATCCTGGGAAGGCCAATACTACTGAAGACTCAGAGAGCAAGGAGGAAAAATGGCCCCCAGATGAGGCCTGACAGGAAAGCAGGGGGACGCCCACTGGCACATCATGTTAAGGACTGAGGTCTCGGGACATCCAGTTAAACATGGCAGATGGGACAGACTCCTGTATCTCTACTTATTCCAGATACTCTACTAGGATGACAGAAAAAGAATTAACAATGACATCTGTCCAAAAGAACAGACAAAACTGGAGGAGATGAGAACAAAACAGAGCTCTGGTATCTTGGAAACCTGGCAGATGATCTGGTGGTACTGATTTGAGAAACCAGAGAAACCCCAAGCCTAAATTAACGTGAGGGGAAGAGAGGGCAGTTCAGAGAGGCGGGAATTTACAAGAAGCACTCCAACTTATACAGCTGTGAAGTCTCAAAAACTAGAGGCTCTAGGTCCCTCTAAAGGCTGTAACGTGGCTGAAAATACAAGGCTTGGTCCCAAGTGTTCAGAGCCCTAAGCACCTTCTCCCCCACCCGAGGCAGCCAGGCATCCTGGCCACCTCCTGCTTCACCCTGACGGAAGGCTGGAGGTTTAATTTCAGGAGGAGCTGCACCAGACATGGGGGAGTTGGTATCAACTAAGCTTGGGAGTGAGATAAAGCACTGAAAACAGAGGGATTAAGTGCCATGTCAGCACACTGAAAGTGTGTAAAATCCTTAACCTCATTCCCCACTCCCATATCCCTTATTTCGCCTGCCTTTTTTTCTTGTCAACATACTGGAAAAGATCCTCTACTTAAATGCTTCATTATCTGCCATCCTTATCATCAGAGGGAACTTCAATCAGCAAGGTCACTAAATGGGTTCTCAATCTCTGAGTGGCCTCACTTCTCATTTTCTTCATGCTCCAATTATAACCACACCCAATCAAGCCAACCCTCTACTTCTCGTCTCCTGGACAGAGCCTTAAGTGACATGCAGTCCATTCATTACTGCACTGAGCAATATGATTCCGTTTCTTTGACTCAGAACCTTCAGTCATTGCTCACCTGCATGTTCCTCAATCCTAAACATGGGCAGCTCAGCTATGGACAGAACTATCAGAATGACACGAACTTACAAATTTGGCCCAGGATCCTTCAACGATATTCTAAACTTCATTAATTAAGCAACCTTCCCACTCTCTGCATAAGGGAACACACATCCAAGATTCTCTAGGGAAGAGACCGTTTAATTAGATTTTACTCTATAATAAAGATGAGAAATTTTAAATTATCAAATATGACTTAATTTTTATACCTTTGTACAGTTTTTCATATAATCAAATTCATAAATCATTTTTTAAAATTATGTGCCCTAATTTGTTTTTTGGATGGGAAAAGCATACTTTCTTTTGTAATATGGTTGACACTACGTATGCCAAATCTACCATCCTTTCTCACAGTTGGGGAATTTGCAGAAAACCTGCTTTAATGATGAAAATACATGGTAGTAAATTTCCTCATTTCCTTTCATGTGAGCCTCATCTTTGTGGGTTTCCAGTGGTAGAACTCAACAAGATTTTCCTAAATTCTAACATTCCAACCTTGGCCTCACCTTCTCAGCTTGTTCATTTCTCCACCTTGATATCCCAGGATTTCAACACAGGATCTTTCTCCCCAAACTCTGATCTCTTTCAATTATTTCTCTGGTAACCAAAGACCAGAGGTCACAAACTAGCTGAATTTAGTCTATAGGTGGGTTCTCCGTGTTTGTTTGGTTCATTGGTTTGGGCTCACATAATAACTTCTGTTAACTGTTGAATGACTTGTCAATAGTTAAAAATCTGGAGATTGCCCACTGTCTTGCTTCTCTGGAAGAAATGGAACACTTGCCTTCTTGCATGACAAAAGGGAAGCTGAGGCCCATGTAGCCCTTACTGAAGCTTTTCATGTTGCCCCAGTTCCTACTCTGTCACCTCCATCCTTTAAGTGACCAATTTGGCCCCAGAAGGCATTTGTTGTTTGATTCTAGCCTCAGCCAGACCATTTCCTTATTCTCCCCCTTTACCCTTCAGTTACATTCTGTCTTTCATTCCTGTCCTTGTCAAAGCTCTTCCTGTGGAGTCTCTCCAATAAATAACTATTATCTGGCTTTCACTCAAACTACTCTATGGAAACAGTTCTAACTCGGTTTTCCAAAAACTTTCCAGCTATTAATTCTCTGGACTCCACCTTTTACTAATGCATTCAAACCAAATGATTGTGTCACCAAAAATACTGCCTTAATACATGTACTTTTCCAGTACAAGAGTAGATGGGAAGCCAGCACCAAAATTGCTACTAATCAGTCTACTGACTGATTAAGTGACATTTCATTAAGTGACAACCACTTATACATTTTGAAATCATCAATTAACATTTATCTAAGCACCTATTATAGGCCTAACCATGTGCTCAGCTCAGGGGTTAAGGATGCAGGCTTCCAAAAACTGGAGAAAACAAAAAGATAAATTATTTACTCACATAAAATCAGTACGTATTTCCTGGGTGTTTGTGATGTGCCAAGCAATATATATACACACACAAAACTCTGGTTATATGACCATCCTTACTTACCTACATGAACATATAATCACAATAGGCAGTCGTGTATTTTTATATGACACACACACAAGTAGTTTGCAACATGACATAAGCTGTATCCCAATGAACATTTTTATGGTTAATGGGATTGAAAATGTTCCATTTAAGCCAGGTTATTTATGAAACAGTGATCAATTTCTAAGTTAGCCCACAAAGGCTTATTTAAGGGTAATTTAGTTACTCAATATATGACAAAAATAAAAATGAAATCTATGAAAATACTAATAAAAATGAACAATATGACTAATTAGAAGCTTTAACTTTCATTCTTGAAGAGGAAATAGGGACTTCTGAAGAGACTGTGCTGTGTTAATTTACTACACCTATGGCAATAAATGCTGATGCTCAATAAATTTGGCTTGAATTGAATGAGATTCTGAAAGGAACTTCCCTTCTTGTACCAGGTTTAAGCTGTTGATGACATTGATTCTACATCTGATTTTTCTTAAAAAAAAAAAAATCATTTCCCACTGCGATGGGTGAATCACTAGAATGATTCTCTTGCTTTACCGCCTTGCAGCCTGAGCTTGGGCTTCCTTATTCAAACACCCATAACAATGATAGCAAGACTTTCCCAAGATATAAACAAGTTGGAATGAAGGGAGAAAGAAAAGAGGTAACCTCAAGAATGCTTAGCAAGAAAGATGAATCAAGTGCATTTGAGCATGGCAGATTTTACAGGTTGTTTCCCTCCACACCCTTTTTCAAATTTTTTCTCCCTGGTCTTTTTCTACTACAGAGAGTGAAGGACCTCAATTCTCAAATGCAGACAGAGGCAGCCACGTGGACACAGTTTTGGCCAATGCTTGAGAAGATATCTGTGGAGAAGGGTTTCTTTTTCCAAAGTGGAAGACAAAGAGCCTCAGAGGGAGAAGGTCCTTTCTCCTTCCTGCAGCGGGGGGGGGCAGTAGTCATCACAGAACCATGACGTCACTCACTGAAGCTGGAACAGCAGAACAGAGGCCCAAATGTCTGACGGCATCACGGAACTCATCCTTAGCTCTCTACTGTTGTCTCCAGACTTCTTGTTATACAAAAACCACCAGCCCCTGTGTGCTTAGGATACAGCTGGTCAGATGTTTTGTTACTTGGAGCCAAACGTCTTTCTAAGTGTCACATTAATTGAACTGTAAATCAATGAAATGAATACCAAGTAGGGAGCACCATCCATCCCCTGAAATCCTCCTTGGAGTGGAAAGAAAAAGTTAGCAGTAAAGAGATCTTGGATCACAGTGTTCCACTTGCTTTCTCCCAGGTGGTGTCACTGACACAGGGCCGACTGACAGCTAATTCAATGCTGAAAACAATGTTATAACAGAAGGCTTACACAGATAAGGCACTCTTCTAGACATATATAGATCTGCAGGGGGTCTAACTACACTTTTATTTTGAATGGGACATTCCCAAGACTGATTCTGCCCAGATGTAGTAAGGTTAAGGGTTAGAATTTTTAAATATGCAAGTTATTGCTCTGGAAATGAATGTCCACCTGCATATGAACACTTTTCAGCAGCTAGTTTTTCATTAACTCTTTAGACATGTTCATACTTTTATCTCTTCATTGGTGCAAAATCTCCTTATACCCAAGTAGTATCTTTCCTCAAGCACAGCTCTTAAGACAAGGGTCCTTAAAAAAAAAAAAGTTTTGATAACTTTGAACTGTTCGGAAGTTTTGAAAGTCAAATTACAATTTCTAAATCTATCCTTTCTCTGATAGTATAAGTAGAAGGTTGTGATTGAAAATGATTCATATCCTCTGTCCGCCTCTCTCCATCTTTCTGGTCTCCCAGCCTCCCCCCTCCACCAATATCCATTCCCCTAAACCCCTTCACGAATAAAATGGATGCCGAAATGAACACCCATGGAAATATGACCTTAATTACCATGATGAAAGCCAATTAACCTTCTTGCAAAAAATTTTTTCTGCCATGTTTCTGTCTCAGGCCGGTAGTCACAGTTTAATCTTATTGGGAGAAATAAATTGTTTGGGTGTTGGTTGTTATTGTCATGGTTGTTGTTTGAGAGATGGAAGAAGAAAATCTGTTAAATTCTTAAGCATGAATAATTAGCCCAAGACAGTACACAATTCATGAGGTTAAAGCATCTAGAAACATAAGATTTGCTCATTTCTCTATTTTGTATACTGTAGTGGGAGAGGGGAACAGGTGACATGACTCAGACGCCCATGCACCCAGTCTAGTTGATAGTATGATGTTTATAAAAATGAAACATGTGACAGAGAATGATGATCTCCTTTCAGTGTTCTGTGTTAATTTTTCTGGAAACTAGATACTAGTCATCAGATCCTGACTAAGATGCTAATATGTAAATCATTCTTTAAAGAAAGGACCAATCACTCAGCAGTTGTAGCTGTTGTAAAATTAATCAATGGCAGGAGCTTTTCATTAGATAATGGACTGCGTCAGCGCCCTGAGTTACTTTCAACAAGAAAGAATGTCTTAGGGACGGATCCATGTTCACTTGTCCGCATGTGTAGACAATACATTTGAATCAGGAAACGGAATTTTCAGTGTTACTGGGAAAAGGTTCTCCTTTATCACCTGAAAACTATGTTGTACTTGGACACTGCTTGATATAAAGCACCTCCTCTCTCACTGGACCAGTTTAAATGTTCAATACGAGAATTAGGCAGGCTTTTGAGTTCCCCTTCACGTCTCATAGATGGCCCTGAAGACAAAGGAGTGAGTGTCCCCCTTTCCCCTTTCAGGAGCAATGACCAGGGCTCTCCACCCACTTTCTAATGGACTGCTAGTTCACAGCAGGCAAGAACTGGCCCCCTTTTCTCTACCTCTTTGTTTCTCTCTGTCTTGCCAATGGGTTTCAGCCCCAGGCAACTTCACTATGGATTCAGTGTGACCAAAGAAAATGACAGTAGAACGTTCTTGGGGTGAAAGGGTTATACCCAACTTTATTCACATGGTGGCAGGTCAGTCAGTAAAATCCTGTTCACTCAGAGCGAGTCTGCATGCAGCAAGCCAGTCTCTGCCTCTGGGCTTCTCTGCCTGCACAGCCGTCCTCTGGGCCTCTGTACTCGGCACTGCCACCACTCCAGCCTCTGCTATGCTCCCCTGCAGCCTTGCAGCCATGACACCTTGTCGCCCAGAGCACTGGGTGGAGCTCTTTATAGAGAGTCAACAGCAACGCATTGCCCACACATGTGCAGTGAGCTAGCCAACCAAGGCCAAGTGAGAATCCTGGCCACAGGAACTTTCATTTTATCCACACTCTCTCCTCTCATCTCAGTTTTCACTCAGTCTGATCCAGCTTTAATTCTCCTCAGACTCCCGGACAAAACTACTTGGGGAGAAGCTTAAAGTAGCTTTTTTTCCCCTAAAAATGTAGGTCCTAACTTTTACTTTAGCCCTCTCAGTGTCCAAATATTGCCTATAGAGCCTAAGAGAAAAACAGAAGTGGCAGGCAATGGTCCGGGAGTGTTAACATTTATTCAGCACTCGAGGGTAGACACTGTATGTACCTGATGCCATCAAGTCCTCATGACACCTGAATTCCTTATTACCAACGTTATTAAAGACAAGTAAAATGAGGTCCACACATGTTTAGTAACTTCCCTAAGGTTGCACCCCACAGCCTGGATTCAAGGCCAAATCTTTCTGATACCCGTAGCCCTTGAGAGCCTTCCCCACTCCTCTGCTGTAGGAGAAATGGGTCTTTCTTTCATGGTCCCACATGTTTGTGATCCTAAACAGCATGAGAGTGCGGGGCAGTACCCTTAGGACTATGACTCTGGGCAGGGGGCAGAGGGTGAGCAGTGGGGCAGGAAAGCTGAGAGATCATAGAAACCTTTGCACAAAGAAAGATAAGGACCACAGAGAGGGAAGCTGACAAGCTGGTGAGGTGGTGGGCAGACCAGGAGGGTAACTAGACCTCTTACAATTCAATGTCCAGTTCTTCTTATACAGAGAAACTTTGGGAACCCCAGCCATGTGGAGCTTCTACCCTAGAAGCACTGTGTTCCCAGAAACCTGAAGAAATACATCAGGCACTCTGAGGGTTAAATAAGAGTCTGTGACTTGGGGGGCCTAACCACCATTTAGAACACATTTTATTCCAAGTTGTAAGCAACTAACTTTACAAATAAATTTTTGGAACACAGCCCCAGGGTAAGTTCAGAAAGGACTTAATCTTGTCTCAAGGCAGGAATGTGGCTCTTGCCTGACTGCTGAGGGATTTAATGGTTACTGGGCAACCAGGAATTAAATTCTGTAGGTAGCTTTAATTTATCTTTAATGCTTATGCGTATTCTATAAGGGTTAAAAAAAATCCACAGTTTTTATCAAATAAGAAAATGACATTATAGTATCTTACACCTAGAAATTTCTCATTCTAAATCTTCATTTTCCAAATGAGAAAGCTAAACACTAGAAAGTTCATAGTAACTTGTTCTGGGTTCCCTAGTCAGTTGAAGAAAAGCAAGGACTAAAAGCCAAGTCTTTTTCTTTCTTCCCTAGAGAGAAGGGGTGCGTTAGCTGAATTAATAAAGCAGCTGAGGAACTCTGTCAAACAGGCAAATGCCAAAAATTTTCACATATACCAGAAGACTCATTTTCCTGCACATTCCCCACCTTCATTTTATTTTACTTTATTGCAGTCACACAGCTCTATCACAGTGTCCCTTCCCTGACACAGCCAAAGAACAAAGCACAAAGGCTCATTCGAAGTGGCACTTCAAAACCACTCTTTGGGCTTAAGGGCTCCCATTTACTCGCGATTTGAGCAGAAACTATGAATTTCTTTAACCTTAACAAGTATTTGATGTTCACATTAAATCTGGAAAACAAATTTTCCCAGAAGCAAGCAAGGTCGAATTTTCCCCCTGGCAGAGTAGTTTCTGGAACTTGGGGTTCAATATTTTCAAGATTCAGCTCCTCCGTTAAACTACCCTGACACAAAAAGCCCTCACTGTTCTAAAGTGGATTAAGTTACAGGCAAAGTCACGAAGTGAGGATGTGAACATTTCTTTTAAAGAACATCAGTAGTCCAAATCCTGAATTAAGAAGCCAGGTCCCAGACACTCCCTGAAATGTGTCAACATATAAAATCGTTCCTCCTCTCTATACTTTTGATGATAATCTTAATTTCTCCACTTGAATAATGATTTTTGTTTGTTTTAGAAGTCATGACAACCAGTTAGCATTTATAAAATTTTAAATGGTTGTCTAATTTGATTTAAAGGCTACCAGTTGATTTTAAACTTGTTTTTATTTCTGGGTTTTTGTCTCATAAAAATACTAACATAGCTCTACAAATACCAACTTTTCATTCATAATCTGTCCATCTGTTACTCTACAAAAAGGAAGCTTTAATTATATAAAAGGTGACAGCAACAGAGAACAGAATACTGTGTCTATTATGCTATCAATGCGTAAAAAATAGGGCATGTTTATATGTATGTATGCATATATATGCAGAAAATAGCTACAAAAGGAAACATAGAAACTACTATTACTTTTCATACTACCCTCTTCTATTGTTACATTTTTTAAAAATCATGTGCATATATTACTTTAAAAAATGACTGTTAAATCAATCATCTATCTATCTAACTTCTTTTGTATAATTCTCCTCTGGCATGTCTTCCAAATTCTTGGTTTCATCCACTGTCTTCTGGAGGAGTACTACTGTGTAACGGGAAAACTAATGGGTAGAGAAGAAAATGTGATGGGTTCTAGGTATGACACAGCAGTAAAAGAACAGTATTAATGGCTATCGTTTATTGGGTGCTCACTGTATGCCAGCAATAAATATACAAACTCTCATATAATACTTTTGATGTTGTCGCTTTAGTCCCATCTTACAGAGAAGAAAACCAAAGGCCTCAGGTGTGAAACTCAAACCTATTTGACCCTAAAGTGACTCTTCTTAATCATGACACAGTCTTCCAGGGTGCTTGTATAAGTGACCTCAATTTCTCAAAGCTGTGGTCCCTTTATTTGTAAAGAACAATAACAGGACCTGTTTCAAGAGCTGTTGTGAAGACTACATGAGATATTGTATCTTAAAGGCTTGTAGGAGAGAGATATCCAGGGTATATACTTGGCTCAGAAATTAGGAACCTTACCCTGCTCCCAGTATTTCATATATAAAGTGCAATATAAATCCAAGGAATCTTTTCATCATGTTGATGATTCCAAAATATTTTTCTGTCCCTTTCCAAATGCCTCCAGGATATCTCCTTCTCACAATGCCACTGTCACTCCTCAGGAAGAAAGTTTAGCTCAGGGTGAAATCACGGTTTAGGAATTTAAATTCCCTGCCATGCTATGCGAGCAAATTACCTATTTTCTCTGAGCCTCATCTGCACAATGGAGATAATGACATACTTCACAGGGCTTTTGAGAAGATTAATGAGAAATATATGCTCATGGTATGGAAGTTCATACATTTATATGAGCTGCCCAAAATAAGTTTTGGTAAAAAGATGAACTATATAAATCCCTAAGTACACAAATCGATAAAATTCAGACCCACTTCCTATTGTCCAATTTGCAATTTCCTGCTTTTGTTCACTGATCTCACTATTCTCTGTGTCATCAAGGCTGAAAATCTAGGAAGCATCTTATAACGATTCTCTTTTCTTTAAAACCTATCTAATCCGCCACTATGTTCAGGCCATTTTGCCTTAGTAAGAAAACTTCTGGAGTCATGGCCCCTTTTCTTCCCCTCACTGCTATCCTAAGACTCTCATCATCTCAATTGCCACAACACAAAACAAAGAACCTCTCCGCTCTCTAAACATCCTTAAACCATCCCATAAAATTCTTATTCCTAAGAACAGAACAAAGACTTCATCATCTCTCTCTTCTGAAGATTCAACAATGTCTTCCCATTGCCTATCAAATGACAGTAAAATTTCTCATTTTATAATTTAAGGCACATAATTTGCCCTTAATTTAACAGCACTGAGTTAGGTTTTTCTTCAAAAATCTGGAGTACATTCTCACAGAACAATGTCCTCACTGACCCTCAAACAAGCTAGGCTTTCAATTATGCCTTTGTTTATGCCACTCTACTATGCAGTATCTGAGCCTATTTAAATTCACCTGAGTCTTATAAAATTCCTTCCTAGAATAATGGTTTTGTTCTACTCTCCAAATAACTATCCACAATGATTCTGATCAATATTGTTCTTTTTACCAATGTAAGGTAAAAAGTTGATCACACACCTGACCTTGATATTATACAAGGTAATGTATATAGTCTCATAGCATTTATTAACTGTTGCATGTATGTCAATTTTATTTTCCAAAGAAGGTAGTAAGTTTCTTTTGTGAAGCTGATATATGCTTTTTTAGAATTCTCACACAACAGGGAGAAAGATATTATGTAATGATAAGCCCTGTGTGTGGGGGGGGGGGGGAATTTAAACCTTCAGTCATTCTAACTTGAAACACTTAAATTTGCCTTGAAAAAAAAATGTCAGAACATGCTGACATTAATAAACTGTAACATCAGCAACAAGAAAAAATAACATGGTTGTCATTTGGGTTCCAAAGACAGAAAGGAGTTAGAAAAACTACAGTGGTCCCCTGTTGGCCACAGGTAGAGCTGGGGTCTTTCATTCTTACAGTCAAGGACTTCTATCACATCACGAGATCTACTGCATATCTGGGAGGAGGACAGGTTGGGAGAAGGACAGGGCTCATGCCTTATGTTGCTTTGTATTCTGTTACTCAGGACAGGGCCTGGAACACTCTTAAGAACTCCAAATTTATGGGGAAAATCATCAATGCCTCACAGGAGACTGTAAAAGTCAACTGCCCATACCTATGCTGTGTATGACTTTCCATCACTCAAGAGGGCAAGAGCAACTTTCCTCCTCTACCCATAACTGATGAGCCCTTTATTAAGAGAATCACTGTAGGTTAGGGGTCTGCACATATTAAAAAATGTGAAGAAACTGGAGTTGGCATAGAGAATAAGAAAATCTAACCTAATGGGTGGATAACAGGTTCACTGAGGATAGATAAAGGGATTAAGCTTTAGCTTGGAGAAGAGCAAGCTAAGGCATCATGTAAAAACTGGAGTGATGTAACCAGGAGTCTCCCATCATCAAGAGTCCTTCAATACAATGAAAAAAAGCTTGCACACTATCAGAAAAATTTGCAAGAGTTTTGTTTGGCTAGATTGGTTTTGCTTTTATGTTACTCACAAAAGAGGAAAAATGCTCAGGAAACATTTAAAAGAAAACGTCCATGATTAATAGTAATCAAAGATATGCAAATAATAACAGTGAGATGGTTGCATTTTCTCTAGTACAATAGCAAAAGTAAAAATAATGTTCTATGCCAGCAAGGGTATGGCTAGATGGGCACTTTTATGTATTAAATAGGCACAACCTTTTGAGAGCACCTCAGGCAGTATATACCAAGAAAGTTCAAAACACAAAAGCCCTTTGACTCGGTGATTGCACTTCCATGAACCAAATATGGAAACGCTTTATGCACAAAGTTGTTCCTTACACTCTTGCTTACAGCGGTGAAAAAATTTGAAACAACTGTGGAAAAAATTAGTAGCTCCATGCTCTTTAATTGCATCGTGGT
>JAVSCE010011793.1:0-211779 GCA_032199065.1 Smutsia gigantea | reverse complement strand
ACTTTTTAAAACTCAATTTTAATTGTTCTTCAGTTCTAGAATTTTCACTTTATTTAAAAAATGTAGTCAATTGCTGAAGTACTATATCTTGTCATTTTCTTCCCTGTAAAAAATAGGTATTTTAATTACATGTTAACTTGAAAATATGGATACCTTGTGAGTCTATTTTCTATTTTATCTCTTGGTCATATTTCTTTCCATGCCAGGTCATTTATAATAGAATACCAGGCATTGTTTATGAAAAACTGAAGAGATTCTAGTCTCACTACAGAGAAGATAGTGGCAAATAACTTAAATTCAGTCAGGTCTGAGCTCATTAAAAGTTGTGCTGAGCTGTATGTCCATATAGCTCTTCAGGTGTCCTAAATGAGAGCCTGATGTTTCCCAGGCTGCTTCTTCATTGACATTCATTGCTTGCTTAGTAGGGTGATCCAGGCCCTCATTACTGAGGGGTTATAGCCCCTGTTTACCATGCCCTTATCAGACTATTGTTTCTAGATTTGCCCATTTACAAGTTAAACTACGCATGAAACCACTGATATAATATCTGAGTGTCCAACATACTCCTTCCAGCTACCATTTGTAGCATCAGTTGTAACTTATGACAACCAGGGTTACTTACTTCTGTCAGTAAAGTGATTCCTTTTTGTGCCTACTGGTCATTTAGAATAAGGAACCCAAGATGACGAGGCAGAAACTGTCATCCTGGATCAGGGTAGATACTAAATCCAATGACAGGTATCCTTTTAAGAAAAGAGAAGGGAAGAATACAGAGAGGAGAAACCAATGTAAACACAGGGGCAAAGATTAGAGCTATGGGTCTACAAACCAAGTAATGCCAAGGATTGCTAGAAGCCATTTAAAGTTAGGAGAGAGGTATGGAACAGATTCTGCCTCAGAGCCTGCAGGGGAAACAACCTTGCCAACACCTTGATTTCAGACTTTTGGCCTCTGTAACTGTGAAAAAATAGATTTTTATTTTTTAATTCACCTAGTTTGTGGCAATTTGTTATAGCAGCCCTAGGAAAATGACAGGGATAGTGATGCTGGCTGAGACATTGTGGCTAGAAAAGGTAAATCCATATCTAGAATATGAACAATGCCAGTCAAGATGAACCATTACTCTTTTGAAGGCAGGTAGGTGTTCAAAAAAATCAACTCACCAGTGGGACATTGCTTGGTCTACTTGAGAGTTGGCATCATATCAGATGCTCAGAATTGGCCTCTGTTGTCCAGAGATTGGACATTTAGAAGTGACTCTACCAGCCATAGTGATGTGGTGCAATGGGCAATGCATAGGTTCTGTATCTGTCACTTTGGCTAACACAGTTTTGATCCCATCACACAAGCCCTCTGTTGTCTGTGGAAAGTAGCTGACACTTCTGGTGAAGACACTTTCTCTACTTGGTTGTTGGACCTGTTCTGCCGTTGATCATTTTTGTTGGGCATTGATGTACAGTACAAAAATTCTCACACTTTATGCCAACTCCCCTAAATCCAGCATTTGCTTCTTAGACATTCTTGCAATCAAGAGAATAATTGTTGACCACTCACTTCTCCATAGCTGTAAACCTTTTTCCTGGTTCTTTTTAGTAGGAAATTAAAGACCTTTATTTTGTTGCTGGGAACACTCATTGTTATCAGTTGAGTTGTTGTTTTTTTATTTATATGATAAAATATATCAAGTTCATGCTGATTTTTCCAATTCAAATTTTGAAATATGGGCTTTCAAAATGTAGTATCTTTGATCTTACATCTTTATGTCCTTTCTCCCATGTCAACAGTCCTGTTCTTAACAACAACATAATTACTCCCTGTATCTCACAATATACATGTACTTGTCCAGATTAATACCAATGTGATCACAAATATAAGGTTTTTTTTTGTATTGTGTGTTTTATACTATAATGCTGATAGAAATTTTTTTTCTGCTGTATGTTTGTATGATATTTGGTACATGAGTGAGAATATATCTGCTTGTCCTGGGGAATAAAACCTGTATTCTTCCTGCCAGATTCTTAAACATGCCATGCTTCATATCCATGATTATTAATATAACACATTTCAATGAGATTCAGAGAGCTATGGCACTGTCCAGTTCTGCTGCATATTTTTATTACACCATAATTCTGAAAACGTGAAGCAGTTTGCGTCTCAACTTTGTCAGGTATACTAATGTACTTCTAAAATATTGAATATTTAAGAGTTTCAAAAGTAGTTTGTAAAATTGGGTATTTTCTGCTATTTTATGGCTGCTTCCCATTTATTAGAGAACTACATGGCATTGGGATGTAGACCATGAAGAGTATTCTGGATATATCACATTTCTGCAATTCTAGGAAGGCAGGTCATAGAAAAATTACTCCTTCAGTTTATATACATGACAGTGGTAAATGGAGGAACCTAGTCATAGAATCTACTTGAGTGTATTATATCTTATTGAATAAAAATAAATAACCTCCAGGTGTGTTCCTTCCCCATTATTAATTTTTGGGGTATAAAAATTAATTTATTTGACTTTATGATAGTAATTTTTAATTATACCAAAGTAGACATAGTAGTAAAATAAGCACCCACCATGTACTCACCATCCACCTTCAGAAATTATAAATTCAAGACAGTATTACTATACCTCCATTCAGTTACCCCCATTGAGTATTCATTTGAAGCAAACCCCAGATATTAAATTACTTCATCTGTTAAGTATTTTCAGTATGTATTCTAAAAAATACTTAAAAAAAATAACCACAGTTGCATTGCCACACGTAAAAATAAAGGTATAATTGACATGAAATATCTCAGGTGTACACATAGGAATTTGGCATTTGTATATGTTGCAAAAAGGTCACCAAAATAAGTCTACTTATCTGTCACCTTACACAGTTAATACATTACTGATTATATTCCCCATGCTGTACCTTATATCCCTAAGACTTATTTTATAACTAGAAGTTTGTATTGCTTAATCCCCTTTACCCATTATGTGCACCACCACCCCTGCAAACACTCCTCTGGCAACCACCAGTCTGTTTTCTGTATATATGAGTCTGGGTTTTGTTTTATTTTTTAGATTCCCCATGTAAGTGAAACCACATAATATTTGTCTTTGTCTGACTTATTTCCTTTTGCACAATACAATTACCCCCTAGGTCCTTCCATGTTGTTTCAAATGGCAAGATTTCATTCTTTTTCTATGGTTCAATAGTACTTACTCTGTGTGTGTGTGTGTGTGCGTGTATTGTGTGTATGCCACATCTTATTTATCCATTTATCCATAAATGGGCACTTAGGTTGTTTCCATATTTGGCTACTATAAATAATGCTGCACTAACCATAGGGGTGCATATATCTTCTTGAATTAGAGTCTTCATTTTCTTTAGATAGATAGCCAGACGTGGAATTACTGGATCATATGGTAGCTCTATTTTTAACTTTTATGGATCCTTCATACTGTTTTCCCATACTGGCTGTACCAATTTACATTCCTACTAACAGTGCTTAAGAGACCTGTTTTCTCCACATCCTCACCAACACTTGTTATTTGTAACCTGGACATGTATGGGGTAATACTTTTTTTGTGGTATTGATTTGCATTTCTGATTTGTGATACTGAGCATCTTTTCAAAAGCCTGTTGAACACCTATATGTCTTCTTTACAAAAATGTTTTTTCAGGTCCTCTGCCCATTATTTGGATTGTTCATTTTTTTTGGTGTTGAGTTGTATGAGTTTTTTATTTAGTTTGGATATTGACGCTTTATCAGATATATGATTTGCAGGTATCTTCTCCCATTCAGTAGGATGCCTTTTTGTTGTGATGTCATCACGTAGCAGAAGCTTACTAGTTTGATGTAGTCTCACTGACTGGTTTGTGCTTTTCTTTCCATTGCTTTTGGAATTAGATTAAAAGAAAATTGCTGAGACAAATGTCAAGGCATTTCTGTTAGGAATTCTATGGTTTTGGGCCTTACAGTCAAGTCCTTAATCCATTTTGAGTTAATTTTTGAAAAAAGTGTAAGATACTGATCTATTTTCATTCTTTTGCAGGTAACTGTCCAGTTTTCCCAACACCATTTATTGCAGACTACCCTTTCCTCATTGTATATTCTTGCCTCCTTTGTCATAAATGGATCGTGTAGGTATGGGTTTATATCTGGGCTCTCTATTCTGTCACAGTGATCTATGTATCTGCTTTTATGCCAATACCATATTTTGATTATTATAGCTTTGTAGCATAGTTTGACATTGGGGCATATAATACCTCTAGCTTTGTTCTTAAGAATGCTTGGCTATTTGAGATATTTAGTGATTTCATAAAAATTTCAGAATTATTCTAGTTCTGTGAAAAATGTCATTTTGTTGTAGTTCTGACAGGGTTTGCATCAAATCTGTAGATTGCTTTGGTTAGTATGCACATTTTAACAATATTCTTCCAATCCATGAGCACAGGATATCTTTGCATTTATTTGTGTCTTCAGTTTCTTTCATTGTCTTAAGAATTTTTGGTGTACAAACTTTCACCTCTTTGGTTAAATGCCTTCCTAGGTATTTTATTTTTGATGCAATTGTAAATAGAATTGTTTTCTTGATTTTTCTGATATTTCATTATTAGTGTATAGAAAAGCAACAGTTTTTTTTATATTAGGCTTGTATCCTACAACTTTGTGGAATTCATTATTAAGTTTTTTCATGGAGTCTTTAGGGCTTTTTTTTATATATACAGTGTAATGCCATCAGCAAATAATGATAGTTTTGCTTCTTCCTTTCCAATTTGCCTTTTATTTCCTTTCCTTGCCTAACTGATGTGGCTATGACTTCCAATGTTATATTGAGTAAAAGCAGTGAAAATAGGCATCCTTGACTTGTTACTGATCATAAAGGAAAAACTTTCTGCTTTTCATCATTGAGTATGATACAAGCTCCATTTTTTTCATGGATGGCCTTCATTATACTGAGGTATGTTCCCTCCTGTATACTCACTTTGTTGAGTTTTTATCATAAATGAATGTTGAATTTTGTCAAATGTTTTTTCTGCATCTATTCAAATGATGATGTAATTTCTTTTGTTGATGTGGTGTATCACATTGACTTGTGGATTTTGAACCATGCTTGCATCCCTGGAATAAATCCTACTTGGTCGTGGTGTGTGATCCTTTTAATATATTGTGGAATTCAGTTTGCTAATATTCTTAGATCTGTGCTCATCAGGGACATTGTATTATAATTTTATTATTTTTTTGTGTGGTCCTTATCTGGTTTTGGAATCAGAGTAATGCTGGTCTAATAAAATGAATTTGGAAGCTTTCCCTCTTCAACTTTTTTGAAAGAGTTTGAGAAGGATAGGTATTAATATTTGAATGTTTGGTGGAATCCATCTGGTCCTGGAATTTTGTTATTGGGCAGTTTCTGATGACTGATTCAATCCTTACTAGTAAAGTCTACTCAGATTTTATATTTATTCATGGTTCAGCCTTGGAAGATGTATATTTCTAGGAATTAATCCATTTCTTCTAGGTTGTCCAATTTATTGGCATATAATTGCTCATATTAGTCTCTTATGGTCCTTTGTATTTCTGTGGTATGTGTTGTAACTTCTCCATTTGTCATTTTATTTATTTGAGTCCTTTTTCTCCCCATCATGGTAAGGCTAGCTGAAGGTTTGTCCATTTTGTGTATCTTTTCAAAGAACCACCTCTTAGTTTCACTGATCTTTTGTATTTTATTTTTAGTAATTATTTCTTCTCTGATCTTTATTTCCATCTACTAGCTTTGGGCTTCATTTATTATTTTTCTAAATCCTTTAGGTATAAAGTGAGTGTCTTTGAGATTTCTTGTTTCAAAGGTAGGCCTATATTGCTATGAACTGCCCTCTTAGATCAGCCTTTGCTATATCCCATACATTTTGGTATGTTTTACTTTTGTGTTCACTTGTTTATAGGTATTTGATTTTTTCCTTTGATTTCTTTTGTGGCACAGTAGTTTTTTAGTAGCATGTTGTTTAATTGCCACATATTTCTAGTTTTTTTCTAGTTTTCTTCCTGTAACTGATTTCTAGGTTTGTACCACTGTGGTTCAAGAAGATGCTTGATATTATTCCTTCTTGAATTTATTAGAGACTTCCTGGAGAATATTCCATATCCACTTGAGAAGAATATGTAATCTCTTTTTGGTTGGAATGATCTGTATAAATCTGTTAGATCCACATGTGGTTTGATATGTTGTTTAAGGCCAGTGTTTGTTATTGATCTTCCGTCTAGATGACCTATTCAATGATGTAAGTGTGGTGTTAAAATCCCCTACTGTATAGATTAATGATACCAAAAAAAAAAAATCCCCTACTGTTTATTGCTGACAGTTTCTCCTTTTAGGTCTGTTAATATTTGTTTTATGTATTTAGGTGCTCCTATGTTGAGTGCATAGATATTTATAAATATTCTTGCTGGATTTACCCCTTTCTCATTGTATAGGTCCCTTTTAACCATAATAATACCTGTAATAAAAGACTATTTTGTGTGATATGAATATAGTTATACCAGTTTTCCTTTCATTTACATTGAATATCTTCTTCCATCTCTTCACTTTTAGTCTGTATCCTTACTTCTGAAGTATCTTTTGAGGCAGTATATAGATGTGTCCTGTTTTTTATCAATTCAGTCATTCTGTCTTTTGATTGGAGAATTTATTCTTTTACATCTAAAGTAATTATTGATATGTATTTACTTCCATTTGTTAATTTTTTTTGGCTATTTTTGTAGTTCTTTGTTCCTTTTTCTTTCTCTCTTCTCTTGTGGTTGGATGACTTTCTTTAGTGGTATGTTTAGATTCTGTTCTCATTTTCTTTTGTGTATTTTCTGTAAGGTTTTGCTTTGTGGCTACTATGAGGTTCATATACATATCATCCCATATATATAACTGTCTCTTTTAAGTTGATAGCAACTTAAATTTGAACGTATTCCAAAACTACATTTTTCCTGTCCCCCCACATATTTTGTTTTTTTCCACTTGTTATCCCTCAGTTATTGTGATTTGAGTTAATTTTGCTACTTTTGCCTTTTAATCTTTTTAGTATCTTCATAAGTGATTAATCCACTGCTTTTATTATAGATTTACCTTTTCCAGTGAGATTTTTACTTTTGTATGTTTTCTTTATGTTAGTGTCATTTCTTTTCAGCTTAAGGAAGTCCCATTGATACTTTGTAAGGCTGGTTTTATAGTGATGAACTTTTAGCTTGACTGGGAACCTTACCAGTTAGAATGTTCTTGGTTGGATATTTTCTCTCCAGCACTAGAATAAGTCATATTAGATCCTTCTAGTTTGCAGAGTTTCTCCTGAGAAATCATCCTATCTTATGGGCTTTCCTTGTATGTAACATTTTTTTTCTCTTGTTGCTATAAGATTCTTTCTTTTCTTTGACTTTTGACATTTTAATTATAACATGTTTGGTGTGGCTGTTTTTTGGTTCATGTTATTTGGAACTCTCTGGGCTTCCTGGACCTGGATATATGTTTCCTTTCCTAAATTAAGGAAGTTTTCAGTCATTATTTATTCAAACAAGTTTTCTGTCCCTTTCTCTCTTGATAATCGTCCTGGGACACCTATAATGTGAATGTTATTCCACTGGACATTGTCCCAGAGGTCCCTTAAGTTACCTGGATCTTTTAAAATTCATATTGTTGCTGCTCTGCCTTGGTAGGTTTCATTGCATTATCTTCCAGCTCACTTCATCCAGTCTGCTGTTGATCTCCTCCATTGTATTTCTCAGTTCAGTTGGTGTAGTCTTCAGCTTTGACTTCTGTTTATTTTTTTTTAATGTTTTCTGTCTCTTTGAAGTTCTCATTGTGTTCATTCATTCTTTTTCCAAGTTCAGTGAGCATCTTTATGACCACTACTTTAAATTCTTAATCTTGTAGATTACTTATCTCCATATGATTAATGTCTTTTTCTGAGGTTTTGCCTTAGTCTTTCATTTGGAACATATTTATTTCTTCTTTTTTTTCACTTTTTTCTGTGTAGTAGGTGAAACAGTTACCTCTCTGTCTTTAAGGAGTGACTTTGTCTCCTAATCCTCCTTGTTCATACTTGCTTAGGCTTTTGTCTCTTGAAACTTTGTGATAATCTAAACTACCTGATTTATTCTTGACATATCTCCATTGTTGAGAGTGTGCCAAGACCTGTTGGTGAACCAAGAAGAGGAATCTCATTTAGCATCTAGTTTCAGGCTGA
Source organism: Smutsia gigantea (assembly GCA_032199065.1). Taxonomy (NCBI): domain Eukaryota; kingdom Metazoa; phylum Chordata; class Mammalia; order Pholidota; family Manidae; genus Smutsia; species Smutsia gigantea. Next base: position 203,557 of record JAVSCE010011793.1, on the reverse strand, counting down.
TTTAAGATCAGACCCTCAGGCAGCAGCTTTAAAGTAGGCAAGTATACACAGTCCTGTCGGGCTGCAATCATATTCTTTGCTTTCCTCCGTACCAGGAGATCTTGTATCTCCTGGATGACAGTTGAAAAATTAGGGCTCTAGACATGTATGTATAAGCTCCTTTCTGGGAAGTCTCATCGAGCTGTAGTGAGGCCAAGCAGGTGCATAAGAATATTATCTTCCTGTTTACATTCCCTGTGAATCCCTCCTTAGCCTTTAGATATTTGGGAAACCTGAAGTCTGTCCTTCAGGCTGAGGCTTCAGGCTTCCTTTTTCACAAGGAGACTGGGGTCATATTCTGTAGTGTGTGCTGTGTCCTGGGGGTGGTGGCTTACCAAGAACTGTATCTCCTATTGTTATAGTCCTGTGGAGCTCAGGAGTGACAGCCATCTGGCTGCCAGGGCCAGGTGATCAAGGAGTGTCCCCTGTGTGGATTGCATGCACCCTCTGTCTTTAGCAAAGCAGCTGGAGAGTGGATGTGGGGTATGCTTGATGGCTTCAAAAGTCATCTGGGGTAAATGTCTCGACTGCGTGTGCCAGTGGGGTGCAGTGAGAGAGTACCATGCCTGTGTAGTTCCAGCTGTGTAGTGCCAGGCTTAGAGCGAGAGAACTTGATCATTTGTGCTCACCTGTCCCAGCCAGGGAAAAAGGGAATACTGCAACCGTCTGAGCCCTTCAGCCTCAGCAAGTGTTGAAACTGCTTGCCCCTGTCTGTGCCAAAAAGGCAGTCAAAGGTAGCCCCATCTTATCTCACCAGCTTGTGCTTAGCAAGCTATGTGGAGAATGTAGCAGTGGTGTCACCAGGCCTCCATCTCCAGAAGTGTCTCAGCTGTCCTCTGCCCCTCCAGCCCATGGTCCAAGATCAGCAAATGAATCTTCCTCATGTGGTCAGGGTACTTTTCAAACTGCTGTTTTCTTTGCTGGGTTTCAGCTATGAAAAAAAGGTAAGGCATAGATTATTTCCTCATTTTAGGTGAGGTGATGCAGAGATGAGGTGGTTAACTTTCATATGATAATAGATTTATTCATTTAGGAAGGTGAGTGGGTGTAAGTGGAGTGAGAAGTCCGATCACCTATATGAGCCAGTTGGCCTTCCATCAGCAATTGTCTCCACCACGCCCAGTATGGGGCCACCTTTTGTCTAAGAATTCCTATCAGTAGGGCAGATCCTACAGTCAAACATCGCTTTTGCCTACTCTCTGCAGCAGAGACATCAGTCTGAGAATTTGCTTGAAGGCATCCATCACTCTGATGGTTAGAACATAAACATGATTTGGGAGAAAGGATTTGAGTTGCCTACACTCATTTGTGGTTAATGAATTGTCTTAAGGGTTTTATGTGTCCCTCTCCCACTCCTTGCTTTGCATGGTAGTGGTCCCCTTCCCATTAAAAGGCTTTTCTCATTTGAACTGCTTTTATGAATAGAGCCTCTTTCATTTTTCACAGCTGATTTCCTTTTATTGTCTTTATTGCAATTTAACAGGGAGACAAATGACACCACAAACAGAGATGAGGGACACTGCCCCTGCCTTTCCTTATGTGTTTTTGTTATCCTCTGTTCATCTCCTAGGTCAGGTTGTGGGATGTAGACCTTTAGTGTGGGTCATAAATGAACAGCTCTATGGAAAAGCTCTCTAATTCAAGTGGTCCCTGAAAGAGTATTTGTTTTCTAAAATTGTGTCTGAAGTTATGACAGTGAAAGTCATAGCGATTATAATAGTGAAAGCTGTAACACTAAGAATGGAGGTATATGGACAAAAGGGAACATTTCAGTATCCACTATTAGCCAGTGATTCTAACTTTTTCCATCATAAAAATGATACATGAGTTCATTCTTATGACACATTTACGAGATAGGTGGGTATGTAGAATGAAAGGCGAAATTTAACTTGATTTCCTTCTTCCCCCAAACAACACTGGCCTTATAAGAGGCTTCCTCATAATTTGATTTGACTATACATACATTTACTTATATCATTTATGTTGTGACATAAATGGGTCCAAAACTCCATTCCATATATTATTCATTGACATTCTTTATGTAACATGCTTTGAAAGGCATACTGTTGCCACTTCATATAAAATCTGTCTGCTTTTTTTTCAAGCAGCATTTCCCTTTTGATAGAGATATAGTTTTTTTTTTGCTCTGACCTGAAGTTTTCAACTTATTTTTTTCATTCAAAGTTATTGCTATTACAATTAGTATTATATTATTATGCAAATATGTCCAGCTAAGCTTTATAGAAGTACCCATATGTTTACCATTACTTCTTTTTTTTTTTAACTTTTTTTAAAGTTTATTTTGATATCATTAATCTACAATTAAATGAGCAATATTATGGTGATTACACTACCCCCTTCATCAAGTCCCCCCACCAACCCCATTACAGTCACTGTCCATCAGTATAGTGAGATGCTATAGAGTCACTACTTGTCTTCTCTGAGTTGTACAGCCCTCCCCGTGCCCCCCCAACATTACATCTGCTAATCGTAATGCCCCTTTTTCCCTCTTATCCCTCCCTTCCCGCCCATTTTCCCCAGTCCCTTTCCTTTGGTAACTATTAGTCCGTTCTTGGGTTCTGTGAGTCTGCTGCTGTTTTGTTCCTTCAGTTTTCTTTGTTCTTATACTCGACATATGAGTGAAATCATTTGATACTTGTCTTTTTCGGCTTGGCTTATTTCACTGAGCATAATACCCTCTAGCTCCATCCATGTTGTTGCAAATGGTAGGATTTGTTTTCTTCTTATGGCTGAATAATATTCCATTGTGTGTATGTACCACCTCTTCTTTATCCATTCATCTACTGATGGACACTTAGGTTGCTTCCATTTCTTAGCTATTGTAAGTAGTGCTGCAATAAACATAGGGGTGCGTATGTCTTTTTCAAACTGGGCTGCTGCATTCTTAGGGTAAATTCCTAGGAGTGGAATTCCTGGGTCAAATGGTATTTCTATTTTGAGTTTTTTGAGGAACCTCCATACTGCTTTCCACAATGGTTGAACTAATTTGCATTCCACCAGCAGTGTAGGAGGGTTCCCTTTTCTCCACATCCTCACCAACATTTGTTGTTGTTTGTGTTTTGGATGTTGGCCATCCTCACTGGTGTGAGGTGATATCTCATTGTGGTTTTAATCTGCATTTCTCTGATGATTAGCGATGTGGAGCATCTTTTATGTGCCTGTTGGCCATCTGAATTTCTTCTTTGGAGAAGTGTCTATTCATTTCCTCTGCCCATTTCTTAATTGGATTATTTGCTTTCTGTTTGTTAAGGTGCATGAGTTCTTTATATATTTGGATGTCAACCCTTTATCAGATACGTTTTTTATGAATATATTCTCCCATACTGTAGGATGTCTTTTTGTTCTACTGATGGTGTCCTTTGCTGTACAGAAGCTTTTGAGCTTGATAAAGTCCCACTTGTTCATTTTTGCTTTTGTTTCCCTTGCCCAGGGAGAGATGTTCATGAAGAAGTCGCTCATGTTTATGTCCAAGAGATTTTTGCCTATATTTTTTTCTAAGAGTTTTATGGTTTCATGACTTACATTCAGGTCTTTGATCCACCTTGAGTTTACCTTTGTGTATGGAGTTAGACAGTAGCCCAGTTTCATTCTCTTACATGTAGCTGTCCAGTTTTTCCAACACCAGCTTCTGAAGAGGCCGTCATCTTCCCAATGTATATCCAAGGCTCCCTTATCAAATATTAATAGACTGTATGTGTTTGGATTGATGTTTGGATTTTCTATTCTATTCCACTGATCTGTGGGACTGTTTTTGTGCCAGTACCAAATTGTCTTGATTACTGTGGCTTTGTAGTAGAGCTTGAAGTCAGAGGGCGTAATTCCCCCTGTTTTATTCCTCTTTCTCAGGATTGCTTTGGCTATTCGGTGTCTTTTGTGGTGCCATATGAATTTTAGAATTATTTGTTCCAGTTCATTGAAGAAAACTGTTGGTATTTTGATAGGGATTGCATTGAATCTTTATATTGCTTTAGGTAATATAGCCATTTTGACAATATTTATTCTTCCTAGCTAAGAGCATCAGATGCATTTCCATTTGTTAGTGTCCTCTTTAATTTCTCTTAGGAGTGTCTTGTAGTTTTCAGAGTACAGGTCTTTCACTTCCTTCGTTAGGTTTATTCCTAGGTATTTTATTCTTTTTGATGCAATTGTGAATGGAATTGTTTTTCTGATTTATCTTTCTGTTAGATCATCGTTAGTGTATAGGAAAGCAACAGATTTCTGTGTTAATTTTGTATCCTGCAACTTTGCTAAATTCAGATATTAGTTGTAGTAGTTTTGGAGTGGAGTCTTTACAGTTTTTTATGTACAATATCATGTCATCTGCAAATAGTGACAATTTGACTTCTTCTTTACCAATCTGGATGCCTTGTATTTCTTTGTTTTGTCTGATTGCTGTGGCTAGGACCTCCAGTACTATGATGAATAACAGTGGAGAGAGTGGGCATCCCTGTCTTGTTCCCAATCTTAGATGAAAAGCTTTCAGCATCTCACTGTTAAGTATGATGTTAGCTGAGGGTTTGTCATATATGGCTTTTATGATGTTGAGGTATTTGCCCTCTATACCCATTTTGTTGAGAGTTTTAATCAGGAATGGATGCTGAATTTTGTCAAATGGTTTTTCAGCATCTGTGGTGATAATCATGTGGTTTTTGTTCTTCTTTTTGTTGATGTGGTGGATGATGTTGATGGATTTTCGAATGTTGTACCATCCTTGCATCCCTGGGATGAATCCCACTTGATCATGGTGTATGATCCTCTTGATGTATTTTTGAATTCGGTTTGCTAATATTTTGTTGAGTATTTTTGCATCTACGTTCATCAGGGATATTGGTCTGTAATTTTCTTTTTTGGTGAGGTCTTTGCCCGGTTTTGGTATTAGAGTGATGCTGGCTTCATAGAATGAGTTTGGAAGTATTCCCTCCTCTTCTATTTTTGGAAAACTTTAAGGAGAATCGGTGTTATTTCTTCTCTATATGTCTGGTAGAATTCAGAGGTGAATCCATCTGGTCCAGGGGTTTTGTTCTTGGGTAGTTTTTTGATTACCGCTTCAATTTCGTTGCTGGTGATTGGTCTGTTTAGTTTTTCTGTTTCTTGTTTGGTCAGTTTTGGAAGGTTGTATTTTTCTAAGAAGTTGTCCATTTCTTCTAGGTTTTCCAGCTTGCTAGCATATAGATTCTCATAGTATTTTCTTATAATTCTTTGTATTTCTGCGGGATCCGTAATGATTTTTCCTTTCTCATTTCTTATTCTGTTTATGTGTGTAGATTCTCCTTTTCTCTTAATGAGTCTGGCTAGGAGTTTATCTATTTTGTTTATTTTTTCAAAGAACCATCTCTTGGTTTCATTGATTTTTTTCTATTGTTTTATTCTTCTCAATTTTATTTATTTCTTCTCTGATCTTTATTATGTCCCTCCTTCTGGTGACTTTGGGTCTCATTTGTTCTTCTTTTTCCAATTTCAGTGATTGTGTCTTTAGACTATTCATTTGGGAATGTTCTTCTTTCTTTAAATAGGCCTGGATTGCAATATACTTTCCTCTTAAAACTGCCTTTGCTGGGTCCCACAGAAGCTGTGGCTTTGTGTTGTTGTTGTCATTTGTCTCCATATACTCTTTGATTTCTGTTTTGATTTGGTCATTGACCCATTGATTAATTAAGAAAATGTTGTTAAGTCTGCATGTATTTGTATGCCTTTTTGTTTTCTTTCTAAAGTTTAATTCTAGTTTAATACCTTTATGATTTGAGAAGTTGGTTGGTAGAATTTCAATATTTTCAATTTTACTGAGGTTCTTTTTGTGGCCTATTATGTGGTTTGTTTTGGAAAATGTTCCATGTGCACTTGAGAAGAATGTGTATCCTGGTGCTTTTGGGTGTAGAGTTCTGTAGATGTCTGTTAGGTCCATCTGTTCTAGTGTGTTGTTTAGTGCCTCTGTGTCTTTACTTATTTTCTGTCTGGTTGATCTGTCCTTTGGAGTGAGTGGTGTGTTGAAGTCACCTAAGATGAATGCATTGCTGTCTATTTCCTCCTTTAATTCTGTTAGTATTTGTTTCACAAATGCCAGCGCCCCTGTTTTGGGTGCATATATATTTATAATGGTTATATCTTCTTGTTGGATAGACCCCTTTATCATTATGTAATGTCCTTCTTTATGTCTTGCTACTTTCTTCGTTTTGAAGTCTATTTTGTCTGATACAAGTACTGCAACACCTGCTTTTTTCTCCTTGTTATTTGCATGAAATATCTTTTTCCATCCCTTCACTTTTAGTCTGGGGATATCTTTGCGCTTAAGGTGAGTTTCTTGTAGGCAGCATATTGTTGGGTCTTGCTTTTTTATCCATTCTGTTACTCTGTGTCTTTTGATTTGTGCATTCAGTCCATTTACACTTAGGGTGATTATTGATAGGTATGTACTTATTGCCATTGCTGGCTTTAGATTTGTGGTTACCAAAGGTTCAGGGGTTGCTTCTTAACTATCTAACAATCTAACTTAACTTTCTTGTTAAGTTATTGTAAACACAGTCTGATGTTTCTTTATTTCTTTCCCTTCTTATTCTTCCTCCTCCATTCTTTATATAGTAGGTGTTTTATTCTTTGCCTTTACTTAGTATTTGGATGGTCTGCTTTCTTTGCTATGATTTTATTTTCTCTGGTGACATCCTTTTAGCCTTAGGAATGCTTCCCTCTAGAGCAGTTCCTTTAAGATGTCCTGTAGAGGTGGTTTATGAGAGGCAAATTTTCTCAGCTTTTGCTTGTCTGGATGTTGTTTAATCCCTCCATCATATTTAAATGATAATTGTGGTGGATACAGTATTCTTGGTTCGAGGCTCTTCTGTTTCATTGCGTTAAATATATCATGCCATTCTCTTCTAGCCTGTAAGGTTTCTGTTGAGAAGTCTGATGTTAGTCTGATGGGTTTTCCTTTGAAGGTGATCTTTTTTCTTTCTCTAGCTGCCTTTAATACTCCGTCCTTATCTTTGATCTTTGCCATTTTAATTATTATGTGTCTTGGTTTTGTCTTCCTGGGGTCCCTTGTGTTAGGAGATCTGTGGCCTTCCATGGACTGTGAGAGTATTTCCTTTCCCAGCATGGGGAAGTTTTCAGCAATTATTTCTTCAAAGACACTTTCTATCCCTTTTTCTCTCTCTTCTTCCTCTGGTACTCCTATAATGTGAATATTGTTCCGTTTCGATTGGTCACACAGTTCTCTTAATAGTCTTTCATTTCCTAGCGATCCTTTTATCTCTCTCTGCCTCAGCTGCTCTGTGTTCCTGTTCTCTGATTTCTGTTGCATTAAGAGTCTCTTGCATCTCGTCCAGTCTTCTGCTGAGCCCATCGATGGCTTGTCTCATTTCTGCATTGTCTTTCCTGACTTCCCTCACTTCCTCCGTTAGCTCTTGCATATTTCTCTGTAGATCCATCAGCATGGTTATGACTTTTATTCTGAATTCTTTTTCAAGATTCTGCATTTCCATCCCTTCAGGTTCCTTCTCAGGGGTTGTCTGGGTCTTGGTGATTTTTGTCTTTATCATATTCCTTTGTCTTGTCATGTTGATAGGAGTGGTCGCTGGTAGGTGTCACGTATGTCAGCTGGGCTCTTTAAGACTTAAAAAAAAGCACAAAAAAACAAGCAAAAAAAGAAGGAAGAGGAAGAAAAGAAAGAAGAAAGAAAGAAGAGAGAGAAAATGAAAGGGAAAAGGAAAAAAAACTAGAAAAACAAACAAACAGGCAAAAAAGAAGGAAGAGAAAGAAAAGAGAGAAAGAAGAAAGAAGGAAAAGGAAAGGGAAAAAGAAAAAGAAAAGAAAGAAGAAAAAAGAAAAAAGAAAAAGAAAAAAACCCCACCTGGAGTGGATTCTCTAAGCGTGCTGTAGGTGTCGCTGTTGCTCCACTAATCCACAGCTGCAGCCACGCCACTTTTTGTAGCTCTGGCGGGGCCGGGAACGAATGGGAGGCTATTGTTTTGTGTATAAAGTTCCAGCGTGGCTGCTCCCTTCTCTCTGTCACCAGCAAAGGAGTCTGAAGTTCCCCAGGACTTCCAGCCTGCAGGGATGAGCCCACTGGGGCGATGGTGTTCCCTCGCTGGGCCCCCCCACCTCTCTGAGACTGCTACAAACCGCGCGCGTTTTTCTGTTGTCCCGGGGCGCTGGCTGCATGGTCTCGGTGTGTTCCTGGCTCAAAACCTGCACCTTCTGCCTCTCCAATGTCCGATGCACTGCGCGATGTGTGTCAGCGCTCCCGGTGCAGACCACCGGGGCTGGTTATTTCACGGACCTGCTCTTCCACACCCTCCCGGCTCCAAATCCTCCCGCCTCCAAATCCTCCCGCCGGCGCGCTGGGCTGGGTGAGTGCTCCGGTGCCGCCGGGTCGCGGCTCCATATCTTACCCACCTCACGGGGTTCCTAGTCCTCCTGGGTGTAGCTGCACGCTGTGCACTTTCCTGTGTGCTCTGGTCTCTCTTTTAGGAATAGTTGTATTTGCTGTATTTTCGTAGATTTATATCGTTTTGGGAGGAGATTTCTGTCTCCCTGCTCACACTGCCATCTTCCTGGAAGTGCCTCTATAGATTTAGTTTTTGTTATTAAAATTAAAGCTGCAGTGAAGATCCTTGAACATACATGTGCCCATAGGATGCCCTCTAGAAGTGGAATTCCTACCTTGAAGGTTCTTTGCATTTTATAGCTGCGTAGACACTGACAAATGCCCTCTTGGTGGTTCTACCACTTTGTGAGCCACCAAATTGTGAGTGCAAGAGTAACTCAGGGCTCTTTGCTTGTTGCTGTCTTCTGGCCAGTATGCTGAGAACTAACAGTAACTTTAATCTTTATTTTCATCAACTGAGAATAATAAGCTTCAGAAACATCACGCAAACTTGCCTGGGGATCTTCACTGTGGAAGATCCGTCACACAAGCCCATGCTCTTCCCATAGTCAGGACTTCTTAGGCACAAAGTCCACATCCAGCTTTGCCACAGGTTGGTTTATGTTCTGAGAAGTCACACTCTGGTTCTATTTTCCCTTCCTATAACATGACCTAGTTAGACTAGGTGACTGTAATTACCTCACTAGTTTTAAATTTTAAGTGTGTTTTGGGGTCTATTTTATAAATAGTATATCATTTTGGCTAGATTTTGATCTCTTGTTTCTTGGAAATTCACTTTCCAAAGGGGAAAATGATTTAAACCTGAGTTAACCTAAATGATATCAATTCATATTCATCATCACGAGTAAGCTTATTTAGCACTTCTTGAGCTCAGAGCACTACTGTACCCTTCTGAGTGTTTGCCTGTGTTATTTTATACTGTCCTCCCTGCATTCTAGTGAGCATTGTGTTATTGGCTTAACTACAGATGAGAACAGTGGCAGCTGGGCAAGGAACTTGCCCAAGATCAGATAGTGCATAGTTAGTGTTTGAACTGAAGCCCTCACATTTACTGAGCTTGGAGATTTTTTGGCAGGGGAGGCATTTTTCGGGGGGTGGGGAGGCAATTCCTCTTTGTAGCACAACTAAGAAAGGAAGTGAAAAACAATTCTGTAGACAACTAAAATTTATCTTCATTAGGGCTACCTTTAACTTTTGGTATTCAAAACTTCAATAGTTTGGGATAAAATTAATTTAGAATGTGACATATTCTTCTGTGTATGTTAAATTTAACTTCCTTGAGACTCCATTTTATACGTATTTATTCCTTTAATAGATTTCTGCTCTTAAACTGCAATTTAAGAGTAAACTGATTAATCCATTTTCCCTTGCTCTGAATGATTTAGAATAGCCATGTGTTTTGAGTGTTTGAGATTTGTTCTTATAGTATGTTTCTCTTGCCTCAGTGTCAAAGGGTTGTTAGCAATGAAAGCCACTATGGTGTGGAGAAGGCATGACCCACATGAGAGGGTGCGGCCTTTGGGTAGGGGCCATGTAACTCACCATCCACACCGGGACACTCTTGAGTGAAAAGGACCACTGTTCATAATTAAGCAGGACAACAGGAGTAACCTCTCCTCATACTTACCCTACCTACTTCACAGGTATATTGAGGATAAAATGAATTCAAGGCTAGAAAAATACTTTGAGGGAGGAAAGCACTATATAATTATACCCACAAACTATAATTTTTCACGATATATGGCTCATTCCCCTTCTCGTCCCAGCCTGTGCATGTGTCTCACTCAAACTAGGATGTATGATCACTTTACTTTGGGCCAAATACAAATTCTGGCCCAGTTACTTGCGAGTTAAGAAATCTTGCCACAAGTTACTTACTTTCTCTGAAACACGGTTTTCTCACTTGCAGATTGGGTAGTAATAATGCCAAATTGTTCTAAAGAGTAGAGAACGCTCACGTAGAATTCCTGGCATGCAGGGGTACTTTTATGATAGTAGCTGCCCCTCAAGCTTGTGGAGAGGAATGAAAATCAAGGGCTTTTAAGGTGCTTGGCGCCCAACAACCACTCATTGTTAACACGAGTACTGGTGAGGTGATCTCACTTCCTGTTGCTGTAATTGTATACATCTGGTTTCTTTCTCCTGCACCTACTTCTTCCTTCTAATCTGATGTGGGCTGGGAAATGAGAACGATTTTATTAGTATTCTGGAAAACTCTTGCCTCTGAGTAAGACATTCATAATTTTTTTTTACTGTGCGTGTTTTCATCTTAACTGCTTAAAACATCACTTTTGACTGTGTCTATGACCTGAACAATAGATGGGATGTGATAATTGACCACTGCATAAGTAATGTTTCTTGGTGATTCTTTGTTTCAGTGTATTACAGGGTAGTTGGTAGGTGATTTTTATGTATTAAGGTACTTTCATTCAGTAGAGCTTAATTTCTCACCAGCTCACAAGGAGGGAGAGATCCTCTCTAAAGAGGTAAAATGGAGTATAACAATTTTTATAGCATTTAAAAGTTAGTGAGGTAAAGGCTTCTAGAGTGTGAAGAGCTGAACAACCTAATTTCTTGCTTCCCAGGAACACAATGTATATTGATAATTAAGAAGGAAGTAAACTTAGTTGTCCTTTTTATATAAGGACAAAAAATGATGAGCGTGTATAATATGCTTGTATCCAAGGAACATGTAGGATGAATTAAATGCTATTGTAATTTTTCTTTGTAATTTAATAATTTCTTGTGATTATGAATCTTATTTTTTAAAACGCAAGTAAAGACCATATCGATCTGTATCCCTGGCATCCGACACAGGCTGTGGCACATAGTAGATTCTCAATATATACTTTCTTAACACTGAATGAATGTATATTAATGACAAAAAGTACAAATAACTGCAATCTGATCAATTAAGCACTACCACAATAATTATGTGAGAACTCACACACAAAATTTTGTTTTCTTCATTCTTTCTTTTTCAAATGACCTGTTGAACTTAGTAGAAACAGATCATTTTTGGGGAAACTGAGGAGTCACTTCAGTATAAACATATAAAGAGCAGTACATTTAAACAGAGCCAGAAAACATCTCAGATAAGTAAATGTTTTCATCTGTTCTGATTTTTTTTATGTAAACTTCATTCATTTACTTGAGTTTCTGTTGTATACAAGGTACTGTGCTGTGTATGAGGCATCATAGGTGGAGAAGTGTGGTGATTGAGGTACTTTATAATTTCCATGATGAATATGAGTTTCCCTTACAAAAGCTAAGTGTATACACACACACACACACACACACACACACAATTTACTGTATTTTGTGTGTGTGAGACAAGATGATAGCCATTGTCTTTGTTGTCCTGTGTTCTCCATTTACAGTTAAATTATTGGGCTTCTTTGTTCTACTCCAGGTAATGAGGGTATTATGTGTCTTATTTCTAAAAAGTACAGTATTCTCTGGACAGCCATGGTAAATGACTAACAGACATGTAGGGACACCCTCTTCATTTTCTCCAGTTCTTGTGTTTGGGTGGAAATGTTTGCAAATGCACCAACATTCAACTGTTCTCATCAATGATAGTGAGCAGAATGTAGGTAGGCAAAGAGGAGCTAAACACTTGCAGTATGCCTTTTGGCTTTGCAACTGCGTCAGGCACAATAGCAGCCAGCCTGCATTTCCCTCCTCCTCCTCTCTCTCCTACTTTCCTCTCTCCTCCCTGCCCCTCTTTCTTTGTTCCTCATGCTTCCAAACTTTTGATAGCCTTTGGTTGGTCACTTAGCTCTTGTTAACCACAGTATCAGTGGATATGGTTAAAAATGTGGTATCTGGCCTTAAAAATCTCATGGTCCAGTGAGGAAGATAATACCTAACTATGTGAATGTGTTTTATTAAAACTTTATAGGAAAACATGAGACCCTGAGGAAAGATTGGCTGCACCCTCCAGGGAGCAGGGAAAGGGTTCATAGGTCATGGGAAGGCAATCAAGAGTGGACATCAGAGGCCCTGTGATTTCCCCACCAGTGCAGGTCATGTGTTAGGACACCTAAATTTAATCCAGGTCTTCTGAAGAGCTGGGTGAGGTTAGGGAAGTAGTTTAACTTCTTAGCACTTCTGCTTTCTTATCACCTACAAGCAGATAACAATCAAAATTTGAGAAAGCTCTTTGACAAGCTTTAGGTAATTTTAAGTGTTATCTTCATTTTGATGGACCATCGAACTGATGTTTCTTCTAAGCCAGCTCTTCTCCCTATGTCTCTCTGGAAGAATCTAGGCAAGACTAGGTCCCTTTACTGAAAAAAAACCAAGTGACATATGGAGTCTTGAATTCCAGTCCTTTGAAAATGTAGAAATTTTAAAACTGGTGGCATTATCCTTGTGGAAAACTTAGAGCATTTCCAAGCACTTACACAGCTGTGATCTGGGAAAAAACAAATCCTATGGGACAAGAAATAAGATTGCTCTGAGTTAAGACCTAGAACTAGAATAATTTAATGTCAGGTTTTAAAGGGGGGAGGGAAACAAATAACACAGTGCAACCACTTTTGAGGGAGATGAGGCTGGGAGAGATTAGTAGCCTGTGAAGGGCACCTGGTTAATTAGAAAGTAGAAGTGAACCTCAAACCCAGGACTCTCCTGACCTTTGCAGCTGAATCAGGCTGTTCTGCATCTTCATTTTGAATTTGTCTTCAGTGGTCAAGCTCTTTGATATTGACTGTTAAGTTCTGTGATGTGTGTTCCCCTTTCCTACCTCAAAGTTTTTCTATCGATTGATAATCTAAAGCTAATACTTAAATGTGTTAGGGAAATTTACTACATGAAATAACCTACATTCCACAGCTTAAAAAAAAAAGATTGTTTTGCTACCTACAGATCTGATCTTTCATCTGCTTGCCTGTTTTGTAAAACTGAATATTCTGGCATTTAATTACCTCTGTGTACCAGGTGTTGCTGCAGCCTCTGTGGACCTCAGACCAGGCCTTGGCTCCATCTTGTGCTCTGAGGACCTGTGGAGGGCAGGGCATCTGCAGAGCTCCAAGTGTTAACTATGCCTGTGTCCCCAAACTAATTTTGGTGAATTAACCTCAGGCCCTAGAACCCAGTATATCTGCCAGGTGAAATCATGTCGAATTAATTTCTTCCCATTCAGATTACTGAACTGACATTTAGGAAGGTATCAGTGTTGCTTAAAAGGGCTTTTAATATTGTGGCTGTTTTCTGAGATTCTTCAGAGACAGCAAATAGCTAGGTCTTGGACTGTCTTGGGTCCTGGGGAGTAAGATATTTCCCCTTGACTTCCCTGCTTCTGGTACAACAGGACACAGATAATAGTCTTTGGGGGTTAATTTTATGTGTCAGTTTGACTAGATCATGGGACAGTGTAGATAAAATGAGAGTTCCTTTGGCCAGGATCTTCACCTGGCCCTGGTTGACCAGCTCACTGCACACCTGTGGTCAATACATGGCTGTTGACTCTATATAAAGAGCTCCGTCCAGTGCTCTGGGCACATGGTGGCAGGGCTGCAAGGCTGCAGGAGAGCAGAGGCTGGAGTGGTGGCAGTACTGAGGACAGAGGCCCAGAGGATGGTTGTGCTGGATGACTATGCAGAGGGGCCCAGAGGACAGCTGTGCGGGATGGCTATGCAGAGAGGCCCAGAGGATGGCTGTGTGGGACGACTGTGCAGAGGGGCCCAGAGGATGGCTGTGCAGACAGAGGGGCCCAGAGGCAGAGACCAGCTTGCTGCATGCAGACTCGCTCTGAATGAACAGGATTTTAGTGACTGACCTGCCACCTGGAAATAAAGTTGGGTATAACCCTTTCATCCCAAGGACGTTTTGCTTTCAATTTCTTTGGTCACAATGAATCCATAGCAAACTTGCCCGGGGCTGAAACCCATTGGCAAGACAGACATCCAGATATGAATCTGTTGAAATAATATTTCTGGGTGTGTCTGGATGTTTCTGGAGAGATTAGCATTTGAATTGTTGGACTGAGTAAAATAGATGGCCTTCCCCAGTGTGGCTGCCATCATCCAATACAGGCCCTCAGACTGGAACTATACCAGCAGTTGTTGAATATTGGTAAAGGGTATAATGTTAATAAAATGGAAGGAAGATTATAGTGTATCAAGTGGCATGGCCTGTAGGTGGGATGGACTTCATCCTGTGGGCTAGCCATGGTTCCTTATCTTCTATTCCCCAAGTTTGAACTCTTCTCAATGAAACTGACAATAGGGTATCTTCCACTCAGTGAGGACCTGCTGCAAACCTAGACCTGATTATATTGTAGATTGGGGTTTATAAAGAATAACCCATCACATATTCGAGGTGCCTGTATTATAGTCCAGTTAGAGAGAAAAAGCAACATGGGATGGAGGGGAAGAATTGGAGAAAAAATCAGTGAGATAAGTCAATGATTAAGAACAGAATGTGGGACAACACTGTTCAGATAACCAGTGCACATCTTAAAACAGTTTTTAGCATGACTGTCTTCCTCATTTTGTCCTTGAATAATTGCACCTCACCTTACATGTATTGAGCATCTAACATATGCCAGGCACTGGTCTAGCAGGCACTAGAGACACAAAACCATAAGATAAAACCTTTATTCTCCAGGAGTTCACAACCTATGAATTTAAAAATTTAAAAATCAAGCCATTGAACCTCCTGAAATCATGTCCCTTTGGAATTGAAACGGTGTTAACTGACTACAGATTCTCCAGGTAGTGACAGATGGGATGATAATGTGGTGGCAGAGAACTATCAGCTTCTCCTCAATGAGTTAGCAGGGACACCCTGGAATCGTGGCTAACATTAATTTAGAGCCCATCAAATCCCTTGTCCTCTTCTAAATGCCCTATCTGGGTTAACTTATTTGAGCCTCAGAACAATCCCACAAAGGAAGTACTATTATTATTTTTTCCCACTTTTCAGATGATGAAATAAAGGCAATAATAACTAACTTCCCCAGCCAGTGAACAGGAACCAGGATTTGAACTCAGGTAGTCTTATTTCATCCCCTGCACCTCACTATTGAATTTGGAACTGAAGGATGGAGAGAAGAAATTCATTCTAGGCAGGGTAAATGAATGGAGTGTTCAAAGGCTCAGAGCCTGAAGGATGCTTCATTTGTTTGGAGAACTTTGGGAAATTCACTGAGAGGTGGGAGTGGGGATGATCTTTGATGGGGTCAGGGTTGGGTGCAAGGGGTGCTCAGCCATAAGGTTTGGGTGCTAGCCAGGATTGTGGAGTGTGACTCTGATCAGTCAGGCAACTGGAAGCCACTGAAAGCTTAAGCAAGGAAGAAATATTACCAAGCTTGCCTTTTAGAACAGTCACATATTAATCAGTCAACAAAGTGACCGAGATGGGTTTGGTTGGCTTCGAGACCCCTGACCCTCTGATCATGGTTCAGCCACACTCTTCATGCAGTAAAAAGAAATTACCCTCAAATGGAAACCATTGCTCATTGCTACATGGGGTTAATAAAATCTCTTGAGGCCAAGAAAGCCAAATCACAGCTTAAACGTTCTTTCCCAGCTGGCAGCTGCCATGAGTGACTTGTGAGAGTGGGTGTCTGGCAGCTCTGCCTTGACTGGCAGTATATTGCTTTGCCTCCCCCTCATAAACCTTTCTGTTTATTTTGTGGGAGGGTAAAGTGCCTGACAGACCTTATCCAGGAGGAAAATAAAAAGGCAGGAGGCCTTAAATCTTCAAGTTCCAGAGACCTCCAGGACGACACAAACTCAGATTTGAAACTTGGATAACTACGGGCCTTACCTAAGCATGCCTTTGTTTACCTCCCTGATCTCCCAATCCCCCTTTCCCATTTGTGGGACACTCCCTCTCTTTCTCATGTCTCCTCTGAGTCTCTCCTCCCACTGGATCAACGTCCTTAAATTGCCAAAACCTCACTACGTTTCTCTAGGGCTAGTCTGCCCTTTACAGGACTGCCCACCTTTCTAAATTACTTCCTTATGTTTCTAGTTACAATTATTAAACTCCATCTGGGGCTGAGCTCAAATATGTATTAGGAAAATAATTTAATTAAATTGCATCCTGCTAAAGTATAAATAACTTCTAACTCCCAACGTCATCCCTTCAATCATCTCAGGTATGTTAGAAATGCAATGAAAGAAACAAATCTCTTATTACTGAACATAACCATGTTGTAATAACAGCATCTTCCAAGTGGAGGTCATATTTCAGGGTCCCTTAAAACATATTTGTAACCACCCCACTTTTGGCAAAAGCGAGTCTGTTTATTGGGCCCTCCAGTCTTTATTCAGCAGTTCTCAAAACATCTGTGCTCCCTTCCTACTTATCAGCACGAGCTGGTGTCTCTTTTCCTCTACCTGGGGCTCCATGGCCTGATTTCCTACAAGCCTGAGCATGTTTGTTCTTGCTTTGAGGATCACATTCAGTCTCAAAGTGAGGAAGCAGGGTGGGTGGGCAGATGACAAGGAGAGAGGTGTCAATGAGAATGAATTATCTGCACACAAAAGAGAAATGGGGTTTGTGTTAAATGGTTTTCAGCACTGATAGGAAGAATTTGTGGCAGCCAACTAAATGCCAAAGTCTCTTAAGTTCATGGTTGAGTGCAAAGTCTTGGTTAGGAGATGGGGATGACTTTTTAATTCTGATCTTGTGTAAAATTAACATCTTTGTGTCTTCATTTTATCACCTGTAAAATGAGAGATTTGGGCCAGATAGCTTAAATACTAATTAGATCAAAAAGGAGCTGATCAAATACTGGGCCTCACTGGAGACTTTGGACCTGTGTGCTGTGACGTTGACCTGCTTTACATAGTGTTCTGTTGACTACCAGTTTCTCCTCTGTGTGGTGGAAGAAGGGCCATCCTGAGAGTGAGCTGTGGAGGAAAACCACTTTGGAACCAAAAGAGTTGGGTTCCAATCTTAGCCTTTTCACTTAGAACACCTGAACTTTGGCCCATTGATATAACCAAAGTGCATCTCAGTTTTTCTACCTAAAACTAGGAGTAGTAATTTCTCTCTTGCTTTCTTTACAGAATTGGAAACCATACAGTTACTCAATTGCTATCTCTTGTTTTAAAAAATGGTTCTGGTTCTGAAAGTCATGCATCCCCCAAACCTGTGTTTCCTGACGGCTGCTGAGGAAGATGGGGACAGATGACGGGTGAGGATAGTTTTGTAAACCTGGATTTTAATAGAATTTAGTCACCAATTCACATAACTGACTTCCTTTTTTATAAGTCACACAATGGGAAATCATGTTACATGTCCTGGACTATCAACTATGTCAACAGGAGGAGGATGGAGGTGAAATTAAAGTCATTTTTCTTAATCCCATCTATTTCAGGCACAGATGATCCTTGATCTTTCTGAATTTTATCTTTCACTGAAAAGATTGTCTTGGACTACATGGGTTTTTCTTTCCCCCGACAGGAACACAGGACTGACAAGCATATATTTCCCATCATAGACCAAAATTCTGATTACAGGCAGGAACGAGAGGAACCTTGACCTCAGTACCCTCAGAGGGCAGAACCCCAAGAGAGGCCAAGTTTGTTTTTCATGGTTGGAAAATGCTTACTAGGGCTTCTGCGTTCTTCCTGCTTCCCATTACAGAGGGTTTGGATGTCATCTTGATGTTTCAAAAGCCACTTAGGTCAGGCCTCTCACTGCCCCCATTTGCACTGTTTGCTCTCCCCGTTTACTCATCTTGGCAGAAAATCATTTGTGATCACATACTGTTACCTTTTGTGTGCATGTGCCTAATATACTGAAAGAAATGATAAGCTCTTTTGCATCAGGAGCCCTGTTTTTATACCTCTTCATCCCTTGCATGGTAAGTTCTTGAGTCAGAACATGAACTCTTTCTAGGTTTAAATGTTGCCTTTCTTTGTACTGGACATGGAGCAGGTACTTAATGAACTATTATTGAAGAACTTAATATTTTTTGGATTCAACTGAAGCCCTTCATCTGTAAAGATCATGGCTCAGTGATAATTCAGCCATAAATTAGACATCTGTTTGGTATACACAGTCATCTTCTGCTTCCCAAATCAATCTTTATCTCCCTTACTAACAATAGTCTACTGTAAAGATGAGATAATGTTCCTTGGGAGACTCCAGTAAGGATAGAAAAAGGAAATAATAGAAGTTAGCTTGTGGTGGTGGTGATACTGGCTTGTGGCCAACACTCATTCACTGTGAGGCACATTAAACTATAACAATCCCAAATTCATGCAGTTTGGTGCTTGGAAGTCCTTAGAAATTATCTTGTTTGGTTTCCTTGTTTCACAGATTAGGACACTGAGGCCAAGGGGTTTAGAGGATGACCAATTTTGAAGAAATTGTTCTTGGAAGTAATTGTGGTTCTAAAAATAACACAGAATGACAGCTTAACAAAAGTGGTTTTATGTGATCAATTTAAGTGTTTGGATGAAGCACTTGAAGTCAAACAGCAGCAGAGACACAGCAATGTATCTCTCTGTGTGGCAGACAGCTGTCTTCCAGAGATTCTTCCTTTCCTTCCATGACATAAAGTTGTTTCTGGGAACTGGATACTCACTCATCTGGCAATATTTCCTAGTTCTCTTTGCATTTCTGTGGGACCTATGACTGGATCTGGCCCCTGGAATGCGGGTAGAGGCGATGTACACCACTTCCAGAACAGGGTGCCTGCAAGTTTCTCATGCCACCATTCTCTCTTTACTCCAGTATCATTTCATGAAGACTTGATTCCATCAAGCCTTGTTATTAAGAAGTCAAAACAATTAAGAAATAAGGATCTAACTTCAGAAACTTACCTGTCAGATCAAATGCCTTATAAGGCAATATGGTGTTGTCTATATTTACGTAATTCAGAGAAACAATTTTTCCACCCCCACCTGGCAGATGGGCAGAAAGTCAAGTATGATCATCTTTGAGACTGGAGAAATAATCTCCCTCATACATTGCTGTTGGGAGTGTGAAAAGGTACAACCTCTTGGAGAATGGGAAATATTTATCAATTAGTCACTTTACCTTTGACTTAACCTGGAATTTAGCACATCTGGAATTTAGCACATCTGCCTAATGTTTGAAATGCCATGTGGACAGAGTAATCCATTTTAGCATCCTTCGTAATATAAACATGTGGGAAGCATTCAAGTATCCACCACTAAAGGGATGGTTAAATAGAACATCTACACCATGAAATGATACCTTGCCGAACAAAAGAACAAGGGAGGCTTCTATTTATGGATGGGAAAGGTCACCAGGATTTATTGGCAAATATAAGAAACAGAGTTCAGAATAGTACATATTGTATGCTACTTTTTGTCTTATGGAGTGATAAGGTATATTTTAGTATGTTCTTTTATTTGCAAAAAGAAACTGAGGGGAGTTGAGAAAAATGTAGACAGGAACAGGAGAGGAAGATTTTAGAATCTATATCTCATTGTATTATTTTAATCTGAGTGAAGGAATTGCCCATTAAAATATAATTAAAAATAGAGAAGATTAAGGAGGCCATCCCTGTTGGCTTCTACCCAAAAGGGCACAGAAGAGGGAATTACTAGATAATTAATACTAAAGAACTGTTTTTAAAGAAAAGTCAAGCTTCACTTTGGAATGATTGATCTAGAATTATAGCTATGCCTCTGTCAGCCCCAGCTGGGTCAGTATATTGCATTTATTGACTTCTGTTTTCAACTCCAATCATTTATTTGATTGAATGAAGCTCTCCTGCTCTCCTTAGATCACCAGTGCCTTAGATGAAATGGTGAGTTTTGTTCCCCTGCGTTTGGGTGAACTTCCCTCCCTCTGTAGCTCTTATTTATTAAAAGATTCCTATATACCAGATGCTGTGTTAGGAGGTAGAGATACACAGATAGTAAGACAAACCTTTTTTTTAGGAGACTGAAATTAGGTGGGGAAACAGAGAAAGAGAAATGAATAAATATTTTGGTATGGGCTGAGCTGTGTCCCTCTCCCCAACTCAAATTCACCTGTCAAAGCCGTAAGCCCTGGCACCTCAGGATGTGAGCATGCTCCAACAATGGGTGAAGGGATAATTAAGGTTAAATGAGGTCATCAGGTCGGGCCCTAATCAATATGGCTTATATCCTTGGTAAGAAGAGAGCAGGACAAAGACATGCAGGGAGGATTGGCCATAAGAAGACAAAGGGAGAAGGCGGCCACCTCCAAGCCTAGGAAACAGGCCTCAGAAGGAAATCAGCCCTGTCAGCACCTTGATCCGGACTTCGAACGTCCAGAACTGTGAAGAGATTTCTGTTGTTTAAGCCACCTAGTCTGGGATGCTTTGTGATAGTCTTAGCAAACTATTAATAACTGAAATACAGTTCAGTCAGAGCTGTGATGGGAAAAAGTTGGCCTTGGGTGATAGAGAAGCCCAGAAGAGGCAGAAAGATGGCATCTGAGAAGATCCTGTGAGGCAATGCTATTACTTTCCCTACTTTATAGATGAAGAAACTGAGGCACAGGACAATAGGTAAATTCCCTGATATTACAGAACTAAGATGTGGTAGGACCTGCATTCAAACCCAGGCAAATTTCTCCCAATCACTGCTTTTGTGATTATATTATGCTGCCTCTAATAAGTTAGCAAGAGGAAATAACGATTGTGGAAAAGAATACCTAGAGCATTCAGGGAACTATGTGTATGGGGGGCTTGAACATAAAGCAAAACATTGGGAGGCAGCAAGTTGTTGAGGGATGTTTTATGGGCCTCATGGGCCATAGAGATTAGGGATTTTATCTGGAAATGAGTGGCGCCTCAGTTTTGTACTTTAAAGTAGGAGTTTATGACCAAATCCTAAATGTTAAACCAGATGAATTTCACAAGCTGGCACACCTATGTACCTGACACATAGGTCCCGAAACAAAATCACCAGCCACCCCCTCAGAAGTCTCCCTCCCTCTTTATTCACTGCCTCCTCCAGTGATCACCATACAATGACAACTACTGCTGACTTCCAAGAACATAGACAAGTCCTGCCTCATTTTGATCTTTTACATAAATAGAATCATGCTGGGTGTGTTCTTTTACATTTGCCTTCTTCTCATTCTTACAAGACCTTGATGTACATAGTTGTAGTGAGTTCATCCTCTTTGCTATGCATATAGTGTTTCAGAGTATATCTGCCTCTTATCTATTGTTGGTTGGCATATGAGTACTTCCTAGTTAGAGGCTAATATAAATAAAGTTATGATAATCCTTATATTTTATAGTGAACACATATACCTAGGAGAGGAATCACTATCATAAGGTATGCATATGTTTAGCTCTAGCAGTTACTGGTAAACAGCATGTACACTTAATGGTAAAATTTTGAAAGCTTTTTTCTCTGACACTGGGAATGATTTTCATTCAAAATTTTACTGGAGGTCCCAGGCATTGTATAAAAAAATAAGGACATAATATAAAAGAGTATGGGTTAGAAAGAAAATAAGGGCATATAAAAAATAAGGGCATAACAATATAAAAAGGCACGGGTTAGAAAGAAATAAAACTGTCATTCATCATTTGTCACAGGAGACAGCCAAATGAATCTTCAAACTATTAGACTTAAGTGTACATATCAAGGTTTCTTTATATATTGATGCAAAGTAAATATATCAAATTTGTATTTCTAATGACAGAAATAGATGGAAGACAATTTCAAAACTAACGTTTTTCAGCTTCATAAAGCATCAGCTGGCTGAATGACAGGTAATGTACTGTTTCATACTGAAACTTATAAAACACTAAGATAAATTAATAGAGGAATGTACCATACTATAGTATTGAAGGACTCAGGACTATAAATAAGTCAGTTCTCAAATTCATCCATAGATGCAGTGCAATCCCAAATAAAGTCTTGTGTTTTTTTGTTTGTTTTATGTAGAACTTCTATAAAATCTAAGTGTATAAGGGAAAGTAGAGAAACAAGAGCTGAGAGAAGGAAAAAAAAGCTTTGGTCATTATTTTTTAACTTGGTATTACTGAATGAGGCATAGTATTTAACAACCTAGAAAAATGTTCCTTACTCTTCTCTTTAGAATCAATAGTATATTCATGCAGATTAGTGTATTCATACTTTTTAATGCCTTCATTGTTATGATCTTGTTAAGCACAATAGCCATGAAAGACAATCAGAGGAGAAGAGTTTATTCCAATAAGATGGAAACTAAGCCCAAAAGAGGCAAATAACTTTCTCTAAGGTAGAAGTCCAAGACAGAATAAGGGTAAGAAATGATTTTTAATTCAATTTTCCTTTATCTAAACACACTATATAAACCCTGGATGAATGAATGCATGCATGCATTTTTCTTTTGTGCTGTGTTTGTGGAACAGGAACCAACCAAATAACTTGATAGGATGGAAAACTCTACAACAACACAACTAGGTCAGTCATGTGACTTTGATGTGTTTCAGAGGGGCTCCTAGAAGGTGCCATACTGGAGGCAGGCACACCCTTTCTTTCTAAATATGGCACTGCCTGTCTTTTCTCCAGCACTGAAACAAATGGCTCTTTCTTCAGTTCAGTGCTGTATGATGCCGTCAGCTTGTGTGTAGGGTCGTATGGTAAGAAGGACATCTTTTCTCACTAGATTTTCACCCAAGTGGCTAGAAGCTCATACTAACCCATGGAAAGTCAGACCAGACTGAGCAACAGCACAGCCATTGCTCCTGCCTAAGCACTTAGGGGCATATGGTCATAGAGGGGAATAGCTACATGAATTACATTATTTAAATAGTTCTTTCTCTCATTTTTATTTGTTTACCAAATATGTGGTTACAGTACAGATATTAGATGCCTGTGTGGTGACATTTCATTCTATCTGATTACATAGTCTTCCTTCAGTGCTTTCTACTTTGATTATAAGTATCTTAATATCCTCCATTTACAGCTATTTAGGATTTCTTTTGGTTTACTATTCACATCGGTAAGTGTCCCATTTTTGGATTATAATGTAGTTATTTCCCTAAAATTGAAGAAAGCAAGCTACTGGTAAGAAAAGGAAATAACTAATTCTATTTCTTTCATGAAAATAACAGGTTGCTTTTTGTTAGTTAAGTACTTTCAGTAACTTGTCAACAAAATTACAGTATTATCCGCACTCGTTCAACAGATCTTTAAGCACTGCGGTCACAAACCAAGGCTCAGTTTCACTAGCAGATGCTCATGCAGTTGTTGGCATATCCTTAACTGCATTTCCTATTTCAGTGCTTAGATATTTGAAAGAGGCTATCACACGATCCAAAAGTCTTCTCCAATTCCACCTCTACTAATTTTAACCTCACATTAAAACAATGAGGTGTCTAGATTCCTCATCTTGTGGCTGCCTAGCAAGTCCAAGCAGGAAAAAAGGATTAATGAGGAAACAGCTAATGGAGTTGAAAAAACAGGGAAATAAGGAAGAAGAGAGCTACCGGGTGTGAGAACAAGAAAGAGAGCCAAGTGGTCATATACAGCTACCCTCAGTTTGAAGAAGAGAGAAGCTGTAGAATTTAATTACTGGATGAGGACTTAAAGATCATCTATAATAATACATAGCATATTGACAATTTGAAAGCAAGTCAGCTTTCTAAGGCCTGAAGTTTTTTAAATTTCCGAAGGCAGAGTGTTTGTATAACAGTTTCTCCTTCTTCTTCCAGTGTTGTATATCAACAAAGGCACTTGATTCAAAGGGCTAGAAATTTAATACCATCTTATTTGCTGTTGCCCAGCTTAGGAATAATCCATTACTTCAGAGGAACATTTTTGTGGT
The DNA here is from genome assembly GCA_032199065.1 of Smutsia gigantea. Classification (NCBI taxonomy): domain Eukaryota; kingdom Metazoa; phylum Chordata; class Mammalia; order Pholidota; family Manidae; genus Smutsia; species Smutsia gigantea. The sequence continues at coordinate 179,379 of JAVSCE010011793.1, read as the reverse complement.
TTTTCTCTACTCCATACCAAAAATTCTTTCACTTATTTTATTCATGGGGACATGAATCGCTAGATTGGTTACTTGTGTATTTCTGGAGACAAAGGTTTTTGATGAATGCAGATACTTCACACTTAATGTTAATGCCTACTTCATTATATCTTTCAGATGAATCGATACATGTAAAAATTTGGAATACAGCAAAACTGCCCTTGTCTTCAAAGTGCTTTCTATATAAGTAATGAGATTATATAGTGACATTGATTTGTGAAATAGATCTTCTTAATATATACCCATACCAAATAAAGTATATGTATAAGACAAAACAAAAATTCAAGTTTTCAAAGGGACATTTATCCAGACATTTTAACCTGTTTTATGATACAAAGGAAAATAATACCTGCATTAAAGTCTTTAAGTCTGACATTTTAAAACTCAATATCCAGTTGCTCATCTATTCATTCATTCATTTAAACATATATCTAGTGAATACCTGCTGTATGCCAGATATCATATTAGATTCCAGTGACTAAAAAGATCATCATGAGATAGAGAATCACACATAATAGCTACTCAGTCCAAGAACTTGGCAGGAACATGGTTCCTTGGGGTCAAGAACTGCAATAACAAGCAAACCCTGACTGCATAGGGCTGGCAGGTGGAGAAATGTGTGAGACGTGGTTGGAAAAAGCAGGCTGGGGCTGTGTGATGGCAAAACCTTGAATTCATGCTAAGGATTGTGGTCTTTTCTTAACAACATTGGAAAAGCCTTGCACGATTTTATGTAGGTGGTGGCATAATATGATACACATTTAGGAGAACAAATAATAGAGGTCTAAGGTTTTTCTCGAAATCAGTTGGTAGTTTATTTTAGAGGTCCAAGTGGGAGATGAAAGGAGGGTGCCTTGGACTAGAATGGTAGCCTTGCAGAGGGACAGAAAAAGATATCCAGGAGAAGAACCTCGAAGGCTTGGTGATGGTTTCTTCAGTAGGAGGAATGAGTCAAGGATCACTTCTAGGTTTCTGCCTTAATGATTCCAACTTAAAACACTGAGAAGTATTTTGTGTGTCCATATGGGGAGACATGTGATTAGTATTACTTTATCCCTGGGTAAATTTTGTGGCTCACTGAATCGCTAGTGCAAACATATAGGCTAGAGCACAATATTAACAGAACTTGAATCATGAGTTTTACTTGACCCCAAATGGGTCAGTTAACTTTACTGTCTTGGTGGACCACGAATTCTGTTCCTTGTGCTTATTTTCTCAAAAAACATTTTGATTGCAGACAGCCTTGGGAGAGAGCATGGAGTCATTTCACAATAAATTTATCTTCTTTTTTTTAAAAAAGGAAAAACCTCAGGGTTTTTCCTACAAATACAGACAATGAGCTCTGTCATGAAGACCCTTAGCACAGTGGCTGGCATACTGCAATCACTAAAATGTTTGAGGTGGACATTGAATCATCAGCTTGACCTTTTATACATGCAGAAATTTTTACTTCCTTTTCAGTAGGAATTAGTAGGTCCTGAGTATCTTGAGAAGGCGTGAGGTGAGTGCATGTTAGACTTTCCTTCTATGTCCTTTGAACATTTAATAATGTATCTCAGGTGAGAAGTGATATGGAAACTCATAACACAGCCAGGGGAAAGGAGGAAGGAGCCTGATGTGCTGGAATGCTCATGGAGACTGGGAAGGGGCTGGACTGACTGTCCTCCAGGGGCCAAACCCACCTGGAGACAATAGTTTGATCTCTGATACTGTGGTGCACTCGTAATTCCTGAGGAGATCATCATTTTCCTAAGTGGGTGAGCCCAGTGATGGGAAGAACCAACTTCATCCTGTTCACACTTAAGTCTCCAGAGCCAAGACAAGTGGCTTACGTTTGACCAATGTTTAATAAATAGTTTATGAGTGAATGAAAGTAGTCATGAGCACAGTGCCCGAGATGTGGTGGAGTTCAGCTGTAGATCCGTGCTTGGGGTCTGACAATCTCTATTAGCAAACCATATTGCAGCTTTTGGAGTGAGTATGGAAAGTTGTCTTCTTTCATTGCAGGGACCCTACCAGCGTGAAAGTATGAAGATGAGTCTCTAGGCACCGAGGTGAAGGGCTACAAGGATATAGACTAACTGCTGTGGTTCCAGCCACTATCTGTGGTTTCAGGAAGGTATCCAAATTTTAATGGGGATTGTTGTTACTGAAGGTGACCTTGTGAAATCAAGGGAGTGTCCAGTCAGATCAATTGGAACAGTATAAAAGTGAGCTGGGGATTCCTATGACTTAGAGGCTGACCCAAAACAAAGATTGTTATGAGATCTTGGGGATACACAGATGAACTCAGCACATTGTGCCTCTTGACATGTTCATAGTCTAGTACACAGAGGACCTGTCAGAGCACTGACATCTTGAAGGTACTCTCCCAGAATTAATATCCAGCAGGCCACAAAAGAGAGGGGTCTGCTCTACATGTTATCAATAGAGACATGCCTTTCCCATCTTAGGAAATGACTTTTATGGCCCAATGATAAAGGAAAAAAATGTACAAAGATGATGACATACAAACAAAAGGTTATAAAAGTTGCATGAAATCTAACCTTTCAGACACTTATTGTGAATATCTTGGTTAATACCCTTTCAGACATCTTTTGATACATATGTACACATAGATACATTTATGTAAATCTAAAAATATCATACCATGTATGCTGTTTGTTCTGAAAGCTGCTTTATTCAATAATCAAATTATTTTATTAATAACACGAGATAAACATCATTCATTTAAAGAACTGCATAGTCAGGCATTTCATGTGTATATAGTTTACTTCCTATTCCCTACTGATAGATATTTGATTTATTACAAATTATTTGTTTTTATAAACAACATAACAATGAATATACCAATAGTAGGGCATCCACCATGTTACATTAAAAAAAAACATGACTTTCAAAGATTGACACGTGTCAAACATTTAACCCAATTATGAAGAAACCATCAGGATAGGAAAGCTGATTCAATGGGCATTCAAGGAACACACATTTATGTATTGAGCAGGGAAAAGTATTCTGATGTAAGTTCACTAATTTGGAGACAACCTTCCCGGGCAATACAACTGATTTTGGGTTTATCTATCAGACAGAAATAAATCATTTGCATCCCTAACAGACAAGTCTGTGAGTCCATGTAACTTAAAAATGCCTAGAATGTAATCAGTGATAAGTTCTACATCAAAACATCAAAACAGGCACATAATCTTAGAGAAGTAAATGATCTTTGGGAAGACCTATTTGACAGTGCTCTGATATTATTACATAATACATAATGTTATTATAGGGACTTGTAATCTTTTCCTCATTACCATGTTTTGGATAATTTTTCTTAAGACATGTTGCCAAACTTGGCTTCATTTTGAAAGGTGTAGATTCTGGAAGATGAGAAAGATGAGTCCAAGTGAACAAGGATGACAAAGGCTGAGGTACCTGGAAGTGTGATTGATTTTTTTCAGATAAACTATGGAGAATAGTGTCATTACCTTTCTTGTGAACTTGCTGATGATTTATTTCCAACTAAATTGTAAGTCATTCAAAGAGGGGACTAGGTCTTAAATTTCTCCTGTATTTTTTAGAACAATTAGATAGGCTCATTAGAATTACCTACTTGGATGTGAAGAGAACTCAAAACTAACTGAGAATATGCATTTAAATGGAGGTGAATTTGAGGTTTCCTCTATAAACACACTTAAGAAATATTTCCACGGGCATTGGGTGTTACAGGAGTTTTGAAAGAAGAAAAACTTTCTTTTGAGAACATCCGAGTCTTAAAACAATGATCACTGTGCGAGTAAGCGGTTAAATGGTAGACTGAAATCTCAAGAGAGCAGTCAACACTTTGCTACTGGCTTCGCAATTCATCACTACTCTGTACCTTTCCCCAGTTCTTGGCTTAAAATATGGAGGCCACTAGTTAGTCTTTGACCTCCTGTGTCTCCTTCCAGTTTTTCCTTCAGCTTGGTTTCTGAAGGAGCCTCTACCCAGGTTGTTGAGGGAGCTCCCACTGTGGTTTTGAATTGCCAAGCTCCTCTTGGCTGGAGCCAGAGGATTTCTGTCTGATAGCTGCTTTTCACATTATGCTTGATCTAATTAATTCTGCTCACTTGTGATGACCAGGATATCACTACACGTTTATCAATAGCAACCCTTCTACTGTGTTTACCAGAATCTTTCTTTTCTCAGTCCTTGTAATTTTTCCAATTGGATAAAAGATTAACAAGGATTATTTTTTATTTTTTTAGGAACGTTAATGTTGCTCATCCAGGTGTTCTTCTGGGTTAAGCCATTTCGGAAATGAATCAGCGACTATAATAGAGGACTGAGGCAGAAAGTCCCAGGTCAGTTATCTGCTTCCATCTCCTGCCAAGGCCTTAAGTAGGAGGTTTATAAGGACAGCAGCATCTTTACTTTGGAGTCAAGGGTAGCATGATTGGTTTTCTTTTAACACTAAAAATTTTACTGGATGATTCTTCATATGCCTAAGGGAGGATGTGTGACTCCTTTTAAATAAGTAAAATCACGTGATGAAATTGATTTGCCTCATAAAGAACCTTCTCTCTGAAACCACCTTGAAGGAGAAAAGTAAATGTTTCAAAGTTTATTTTAGAGTGCTATTAAAAAAGAAAATATGCTTTATGGTATGTCTTAGAAGTCAAGACAGATTGTGGCTGGTCTGCAATCCTGTCTCCATCTCCAGCCACAATAGAAAAGCCTGTTCAGGGAGACCATTCTTTGGGAGGCTCCATGATGAACAAAGGAAACCCAGTCCCATCCCTTATTTCAGACTTCCAAGGCAAGAAAACTGCTTAGACATTTTAGAATGACAATTAAAAAAGAAATAAATCAGGGCTCAAATAATTTGGGAGGTTTGGTTCGAACTGTAACTGGAAAAGAAACTCTGAGAACTCCGGTGTCCTTTTGTGAAAACTCGGGGTGAAGATTGTGTGATCTAAGGAAAACATGGAGCTGCCTTTTTGTGATTTGAGAGTCCTGGAAACCTTTCTGACTCAGACTCTTCCATTTGATTATCTGGAATTCCTGTGTTAGTGATTCCTTTCCTGGCTTAAATCCACGGCCCTCTCCTAGATTTCTTGTAAAACTGAATACCCTGTGAAGGGCAGGTCATGAAATTGTTTGACTTCAGGCTTATCTGTTCATTTATGCCAAAAAGAAATATCTGTTCAACAGAAGAGAATGAGGTGTACTGAGGTAGGGGTGGGGCATGCAGTGATTCCATAGTGATGGAAGAGGAGCAGGAAACTCAGCATTTTCTCACTTCCATCTGTATGAGTCTGAGAGTCTCCAAGCATATGTATCTTTTAAAGCCTGGTTTGGAATCACCCCATTTCTCCCTGCTTGGGGAGAAATTGTTTAATTTGGTAAAGCACTTTGACTGCTGAATTTTGCTGTCAAAGACACTTTGCAAAATAAATCCACAGGATATTTCATTGTAAGTGAAAATGATGGGAAACAGCTCAGATTGAATCTCTAATGAACGCAAGTTAGAGTTCTGGGAGCTTTCCCTTGCATTGTGCAAAGTGGACGATGCGCTGTTAAATCTGCTTTCGTAAAGTAATATTCCCAGGTAACTTGTAATAAGAGTCTCCACTCCTATCCAATCACAGGGCAGAGCTGAAAAAATAGACAGCACTCTGGGTGCTGTTATATCAGATTTCATTGCCTCAGGCACTTGAGGGGAGAAGGATGTTTGCAGAAAAATTTTATTAAGAATAAGCTTGGGATAAGGAAAACAATGTAAATAACTTTTTTTCCCTGGCAGATACTTTATTGTTTAATATCTTCAATATTAGCATAACAGCCATAGTTCACTTGGAAAGACAACCAGATAATTTATTTAATCAAACATAGAAAAGTCAAACCACCTCACAAGCTTGTTACTCAAAAAATGTTAAAACTGTGTGTATGCAAAAGTGTTGCAATTAAATTAACATAAAGAAATGAAATCTCATCTCAAAATTTACGTACAAATATTAGGACATTTAAAAAAAAGCCTGTAAACTATTCTTTATCTTGTACTTTGAAACCTTTAATGTTTCTAAATGTTCAGGGGTCAGAGAAAGCAGGTGCACTTAATTTCTGTTCCCTTTCTGTGAAGGAAGAGGTGGATAAAGGGGTAAGGAGGAGGAAGACAATCTATTGCTATATTTCTTCTACTGGTACTTAAAACATAAACATGAAAGTCTTAAAAAACTGTGTAAAAGATAAACTGAGGCATATTAACAATTAAGTTTATTTGTGCAGAAACGGATTCCAATCAGGCAGTGCCTAACCAGAAGTGATTAGGAGCTCTCCACCACCACAAGCTTAGCAGAGACTAACAGAGAGAAGTGGATAAAGAGTAAGGAAATTGATTGGCTATAGCTTAAAGCTTAGTTGACTGTCTGTGATTGGTTGTCCTTACTGTTTGGATGTTGTAACCTTGAGGCATTTACAGACTTAGATTTGGATTTGCTTACATGGGCTGCCATTGCATTAGAACCACATTAGTCTAATGGCCATCTTGCTTATTAATTTTACATAGCCATGTTGATATATTCCAATGAGAGGGACCTGCCGATGGTCTGTGCATCATTCTACTTGCCAGAATTGTAGCAGTCCCTTCAGGGAATCATGCCCATGATTGGCATGATTATTTCTATTTTCCCCTTTTTGGACACTAGAAATTTTACAATTTGTATCATCAGATGGAAATTACAGAGCTAGGAATAATTTAAGAGGAAACAAGGGAAATCCATTTGAAGTGTCTTTATTATTTGTTTTCATTTTCTAATTAGCTTGTGTATTTTACAATCCCTGTGGATGATTGGTGACTCATATGTGAAAAGCAGCCAGGCAGTGTTACTTCAGAAAAGAGATTAAATAAAGAATTAAGGAGTTTTAGTGGTATAAAGTACCACAAGTACCATGGGATGATGACTTATGATTTAGTGAAAACCTTTACTATAGATCACATCTGAAGTCTTTTATTTTATTTTATTTTATTTAGGTCCTCCCTGACAGAGAAGGAGACACAGTTTAGTAACTCTTTATGGAGACAAAATTAGGGAAAAAATAATCTGAGAAGAAAAAGATAAAATTTTAGCTCTTTGGCTTAGAAAATGTAAGACTGGTGAAGGAAGACCACATAGCCTTGATCCAGTCTTTGAAAGATCATTATGTTAGTGAAGATCACACGTAGTTTTGAAAACTAAAGGTTGAAAGTTACTGGAAAAATTTTCAAGCCATTAGAGCTGCCCAACAATGATGGGACTAGTCGTTGATGAAGAGGAAGTTCCTCTTCATTGAAGTGTTTAGACACCGGCTGAAGGCCATCGGGTGGGGTTGTCTTATACTGGGTGTGCCTACGCTACCAGTGTGTGGAGGGGGAGTATTGCATTACATGACTGGATAGCTCTATCCCTCTTGGAACTGATTTTGCTGAATCCCATAAGTTTTGGTGTGTCATTTTTCTGTTTTCATTTGTCTTGCTGATATTTTGGAATTTTTACATTTTAAAAAAATTTCTTCAGCAACCCATTGCTAATTCAGTAGCTTGTTTAATCTCCACATATTTGTGAGGTTTCCAGTTTTCTTCTTGCAATTGATTTCTAGTCTCATACTTTTATGGTTAGAAAAGATGCTTGATATGATCTCAGTCTTCTTAAATTTATTAAGACTTGATTTTTGGCTTTACATGATCTATCCTGGAGAATGTCCCGTGTGCCCTTAAGAAAAACATGTATTCTGTTGCTTTTAGATGGAATGTTCTGTATATCTGTTAAATCCGTTTGTTCCAAAGTGTCATTTAAAGTTGTTTCCCTATTTTCTGTCTGGATAATCTATCCATGATGTAGGTGGAATATTGACATCACCTATTATTGTATTGCTGTCCATTTCGCCCTTTATGTCTGTTAATATTTTATGTATGTAGATCCTCCTATGTTGGGTGCATAAATATATACAGATGTTATATCCTCTTGTTGGACTGACCCTTTTATCACTATGTAATGCCCTTCTTTTTCTCTTATTTGTCTTCATTTTAAAGCCTACTTTGTCTGATATATCTTCTCCCATCCCTTCACTTTGAGTCTGAGTTCATCTTTATATCTGAAGTGAGTCTCTTGTGGGCAGCATAGAGATGGATCTTGTTTTAAAATAGAAATATAGTTGGTTTACAACATTATATTGGTTTCAGGCATACAACATAGTGATTTGACAATTATATGCATTACTAAATGCATATAGTAAGTGTAGTTATCATCTATCAACATACAAAGATAATGTAATTGACCATATTCCCTATGCTGTACTTTCATCCCCATGACCAAATTATTTTATAATTGGAAGTGGGCCTCTTTATCCCCTTCACCTATTTCACCCATTCCCCCACCCTTCTTCCCTGTGGCAACCACTATTGTGTCCCCTGGGTTTGAGTCTCTTTGTTTTGTTTCTTCACTTGTTTTATAAATTTAATATTGAAGTGAAATCCTGTGGTATTTCTATTCTCTGGCTGACTTACTTCATTTAACATAATATCCTCTAGGTCTACCCATGTCATTACAATAACATGAATGGAATCTTGTAATATTCCATGGTGTTCCATTCATCCATCAGTGGACACTTAGTTGCTTCCATATCTTGGCTATTGTAAATAAGGCTGCGATATACATGGAAGTGCATGTGTCTTTTTTGAGATGGTGTTTTTTTCTTTGGTTAATTCCCAGAAGCAGGGTTGTGTGATAGTTCTATTTTTAGTTTTTTGAGAAACCTCCATACTGCTTTCCACTGTGGTTGTGCCAATTTACATTGCTACAAACAGCATACAAGGGTTCCCTTTTCTCCATATCCTTTCCAACACTTATTTCTTATCATTTTGATGTTAGCCATTCTGACTTCTGAGAGGTATTATCTCATTGTGGTTTAGATTTGCATTTCCCTAATGATTAGTGATTTAAAGCATCTTTTCATGTGTCTCTTGGCCATTTCTTGTCTTCTTGGGAAGAATATCTATTCAGTTCTTCTACCTATTTTTTTTTAATATTAGTCTACTTTTATAGGTAAATAGGTACCTTGCCCAAGGTCACATTGCTGGTAATTGTGGGGTTCAGAACTGAACCCTAGTCTTCTAAGGCAAAGAGAGCAGAGCTAACTCCCCAGGCTCTGTAAATACCCAGGAAGGTAGAGATGGAGCCAGGTTTTAATGAAAGTGCTACATTTGACAGAATAAATAAAGACAAAAAACATATTTACATTAATAATTTTTGATAAGAGAGGCTGAGATAAAAATTCTGCACAAATTATATAATTTTGTTCTGTCTTCTTATTTGTCCTATATGCTTTATAACTGATTTTACTTTTTCTTTGAAGTTACCTCTTTTAAAAGAGTTTCAGTTTAATCTAGTCCATGATGGCTAAAACTGGTTTAGGCACCAAAAATTGTAATATAATCTGTCCAATGCTATAGCCTCTAGACAGATGTGGAAATTAAACTATTTAAAATTAAATAAAATTTAAAATTCAGTTTCTCAGTCATACTAGTCACATTTCAAGTGCTCAGAGGAAGTGTCAGCAGCTATGGCCTGTGGACCAAAGCTAGCCTGCCATGTTTATTTATTTATTTTTATTTTGCTATCATTAATGTACAATTACATGGACAACATTATGGTACCAGACTCCCCGTATTAGCAAGTCCCCACCACATGCCCCATTACAGTCAATGTCCATCAGCATAGTAAGATGCTATGGAATCACTACTTGTTTTCTCTGTGTTATACTGCCTTCCCCGTGCCCCCCACACCTACATTATATGTGCAAATCGTAATGCCCCCTTCTCCCCCTTCTCCCTCCCTTCCCACCCATCCTCCCCAATCCCTTTCCTTTTAGTAACTGTTAGTACATTCTTGGGTTCTGTGAGTCTGCTGCTGCTTTGTTCCTTCAGTTTTTTTCTTTGTTCTTATACTCCACAGATGAGTGAAATCATTTCATACTTGTCTTTCTCTACCTGGCTCACTTCACTGAGCATAATACCCTCAAGCTGCATTCATCTTGTTGCAAATGGTAGGATTTCTTTTCTTCTTATGGCTGAATAATGTTCCATTGTGTATATGTACCACTTCTTTATCCATTCATCTACTGATGGATACTTAGGTTGTTTCCATTTCTTGACTGTTGTTAATAGTGCTGCGATAAACATAGAGGTGCATATGTCTTTTTGAAACTGGGCTCCTGCGTTCTTAGGGTAAATTCCTAGGAGTGGAGTTCCTGGGTCAAATGGTATTTCTATTGAGTTTTTTGAGGAACCTCCATACTGCTTTCCACAATGGTTGAATTATTCTACATTCCTACCAGCAGTGTAGGAAGGTTCCCCTTTCTCCACATCCTAGCTAACATTTGTTATTGTTTGTGTTTTGGATGTTGGCCATCCTAACTGGTGTGAGGTGATATCTCATTGTGGTTTTAATTTGCATTTCTTTGATGATTAGGGATGTGGAGCATCTTTTCATGTGCCTGTTGGCCATCTGAGAATTGTCTGTTCAGCTCCTCTGCCCATTTTTTAATTGGCTTATTTGCTTTTTGTTTGTTGAGATGTGTAAGCTCTTTATATAATTTGGATGTCAACCCCTTATCGGATACTTCATTTATGAATATATTCTCCCTTACTACAGGATGTCTTTTTATTCTACTGAGGGTCTCCTTTGCTATACAGTTTTTAGTTTGATATAGTCCCGCTTGTTCCTTTTTGCTTTTCTTTCCCTTGCCCAGGGAAATATGTTCATGAAGAAGTTGCTAATGTTTATGTCCAAGAGATTTTTGCCTATGTTTTTTTCTAAGAGTTTTATGGTTTCATGACTTACACTCAGGTCTTTGATGCATTTTGAGTTTACTTTTGTGTTTGGGGTTAAACAATAATCCAGTTTCATTCTCTTGCATGTAGCTGTCCAGATTTGCCAACACCAGCTGTTGAAGAGGCTGTCATTTTCCCATTGTATATCCATGGCTCCTTTATCATATATTAATTGACCAAATATGCTTGGGTTTGTATCTGGGCTCTCTAGTCTGTTCCATTGGTCTATGGGTCTGTTCTTGTGCCAGTACCAAATTGTGTTAATTACCGTGGCTTTGTAGTAGAGGTTGAAGTCAGGGAGCATAATCCCCCCCACCCTTTATTCTTCCTTCTCAGAATTGCTTTGGCTATTAGGGGGTCTTTGTGGTTCCATTTGAATTTTAGAACGATTTTCTCTAGTTCGTTGCAGAATGCTGTTGGTATTTTGATAGAGATTGCATTGAATCTGTAGATTGCTTTAGACAGGATCTCCATTTTAACAATATTAATTCTTCTGATCCATGAGCACGGAATGTGTTTCCATATATTGTTATCTTCTTTAATTTCTCTCATGAGTGTCTTGTAGTTTTCAGAGTACATGTCTTTCACTTCCTTGGTTAAGTTTATTCCTAGGTATTTTATTCTTTTTGATGCAACTGTGAATGGAATTTTTTTCCTGATTTCTCTTTCAGCTAGTTCATTGTTAGTGTATAGGAATGCCACAGATTTCTACATATTAATTTTGTATCCTGCAACTTTGCTGAATTCAGATATTAGATCTAGTAGTTTTGAAGTGCATTATTTAGGGTTTTTAATATTCCATGTCATGTCATCTGCAAACAAGGATAGTTTAACTTCTTCCTTGCCAATCTGGATGCCTTTTATTTCTTTCTGTTCTCTGATTGCTGTGTCTAAGACCTCCAGTGCTATGTTGAATTGAAGTAGGGAGAGTGGGCATCCTTGTCTTGTTTCTGATCTTAAAGGAAAAGCTTTCAGCTTCTCGCTGTTAAGTATAATGTTGGCTGTAGGTTTTCATATATGGTCTTTATTATGTTGAGGTACTTGCCTTATGTACCCATTCTGTTGACATTTTTATCATGAATAGATTTTGAATTTTTTAAACTGCTTTTTCAGCACATTTGGAGATGATCATGTTGTTTTTGTCCTTCTTTTTGTTGATGTGGTGGATGATATTGGTGGATTTTCAAATGTTGTACCATCCTTGCATCCCTGGAATGAATCCTACTTGATTATGATGGATGATCTTTTTGGTGTATTTTTTAATTCAGTTTGCTTTATTCTGTTGAGTATTTTTGCATCTATGTTCATCAGGGATATTGGTCTGTAATTTTCTTTTTTTGTATTGTCTTTGCCTGATTTTGGTATTAGAGTGATCCTGGCCTCATAGAATGAGTTTTGTAGTATTCCCTCTTCTTATACTCTTTGGAAAACTTAAAGGAGGATGGGTATTAGGTCTTCACTAAATGTTTGATAAAATTCAGCAGTGAAGCTATCTGGTTCAGGGTTTTTGTTCTTAGGTAGATTATTCTTTATCAGGTAAATTTTGTTGCTGGTAATTGGTGTATTCAGATTTTCTGTTTCTTTTTCTGTCAGCCTTGGAAGGTTGTATTTTTCTAGAAAGCTGTCCATTTCTTCTAGGTTATGCAGTTTGTTAGCATACAGTTTTTCATAGTATTCTCTAATAATTCTTTGTATTTCTGTGGTATCCATAGAGATTTTTCCTTTCTAATTTCTGATTCTTTTTATGTGCATAACTCTCCTTTTTCCTTGATAAGTCTGGCTAAGGTTTTATCTACTTTGTTTATTTTCTCGAAGAACCAGCTCCTGCTTTCATTGATACTCTCTATGGTTTTAGTCCTCTGGATTTTATTAATTTCTGCTCTAATCTTTATTATGTCCCTCCTTCTACTGTCTTTGTGCCTCATTTGTTCTTCTTTTTCTAGTTTCGTTAATTGTGAGTTTAGACTGCTCATTTGGGATTGTTCTTCTTTCCTGAAGTAGGCCTGTATTTCAATATACTTTTTCCTCTTAGCACAGCCTTCACTGCGTCCCACTGATTTTGCGGTGTTGAATTATTGTTGTCATTTGTCTCCATATATTTCTTGATCTCTGTTTTTATTTGGTCATTGATCCATTGGTTATTTAGGAGCATGTTGGAAGCCTCCATGTGTTTGTGGAAGTTTTTATTTTCTTTGCATAATTTATTTCTAGTTTCATATATTTGTGGTCTGAGAAACTGGTTGGTACAATTTCAATCTTTTTGAATTTACCAAGGCTCTTTTTGTGGCCTAGTATATGATCTATTCTTGAAAATGTTCCATGTGCACGTGAGAAGAATGTTTATTCTGCTGCTTTTGGGTGTAGAGTTCTGTAGATGTCTGTTAGGTCCATCTGTTCTAATGTGTTGTTCAGTGCCTCTGTCTCTTTACTTATTGTCTTTCTGGTTGATCTGTCCTTCAGAGTGAGTAGAGTGTTGAAGTCTTCTAGAATGAATGCATTGCATTCTATTTCCCCTTTTAATTCTGTTAGTATTTGTTTCACATATTTAGGTGCTCCTGTGTTGGTTGCATAGATATTTATAATGGTTGTATCTTCTTGTTGAATAGACCCTTTTATCATTATGTGATGTCCTTCATTTTCTCTTGTGACTTTCTTTGTTTTGAAATCTATTTTGTCTGATACAAGTACTGCAACTGTGTTGGGTGCATAGATATTTATAATGGTTGTATCTTCTTGTTGAATAGACTCTTTTATCATTATGTCATGTCCTTCATTTTCTCTTGTGACTTTCTTTGTTTTGAAATCTATTTTGTCTGATACAAGTACTGCAACTCCTGCTTTTTTCTCCCTATTGCATGAAATATTTTTTTCCATCCCTTCACTTTTAGTCGTGTATGTCTTTGGGTTTAAAGTGAGTCTCTTGTAGCAGCATATAGATGGGTCTTACTTTTTTATTCATTCAGTGACTCTATGTCTTTTGATTGGTGCATTCAGTCCACTTACATTTAGGGTGATTATCGGTAGGTATGTACTTATTGTCATTGCAGGCTTTAGATTTGTGGTTACCAAAGGTTCAAGGTTAACTTACTTAGTATCTATGAGTCTAACTTAACTCACTTAATATGCTATTACAAACACAATCTAAAGCTTCTTATTTTTCACCTTTTTCTTCGTCCTCCATTCTTTATATATTAGGTATCATATTCTTTACTCTTTGTCTATCCCTTGACTGACTTTTGGTATAGTTAATTTAATTTTACATTTGCCTAGTAATTAGCCATTCTATTTTCTTTACTGTGGTTTTATTACCTCTGGTGACAGCTATTAAACCTTAGGAACACTTCCATCTATAGCAGTCCCTCCAAAATACACTGTAGAGATGGTTTGTGGGAGGTAAATTCTCTCACCTTCTGCTTACCTGGAAATTTTTAAATCCCTCCTCAAATTTAAATGAAAGTCTTGCCGGATAAAGTAATCTTCATTTGAGTAAAATTCGTTCCAAATTTTTGTTGTATTTTATGTACTAAATAATGGTGGAAGACACTCATGTATAGAGATCACCATCCCTGCTTTCCAGGGTTTTTAGTATATTATGGGAGATATTTTTGTTCAGTATGAAATATCTCACCTTATTGAAATGTTTATCAAAAATTACATAATTTCAAAGGAAACTGTGCAGAGTAAATGTAAACCCTATTTAGCTAATAGTGGTAATATACTTTTAGCTGGTAAATGTAAATTTCCATCACTCTTGGTCCAAATGAACAGTAGATTCAATGACTTTGGTTTTTAATGGTCTTTGGGAATCATTTCTTTGCTTTTGGAAAGATAGTCATAGCACAAGGCACTATTAATTGGTGTGAGGTACACAGACGATATAAGCCCTGGGAGAATATTAATGGAATATGTTACTGTGATCAGAAAAGTTTTCTGAGAAGCTTATGTCCAGGAAGACATTAGACAGACAGAGAAGAAGCCAAGTCATTCCAGTGTGATCAGGAAGGGAAGGGATGTCAAAGTGTGTAGGTGGCTTGGGAGGACATTTGGAGGCTAGCCTGGCCACAGTAATTTTTGCCATGTTGTGGAGCTACTCTTAACATGACAAAGGGGTTTGAGCTTTTCCTGCGTGCAGGAGGCAGTGGCCTGTGTGATGTCATAGTCCATTTATCTCTAGGCTTCCCTACTCCCCTTCCTCATATCTTTCATCATTGCTAATCCTGAATATTTGTATGCAGTTGAAACATGATGAAAACGAACTAGGGCAGCATCAAAAGAGAGACACAGTCACAAAAGAGCTATTATATCAGGAGTTATGTGAAGAGGATGGAGGTGTTCCACTAACCTCTGATCAGCAGGAATGTTTTTTGATGATGGTGAAAACTGTGTTTAAACCTTGACTCACTGTAGGTACAGAAATACTTCACTTGTGCTATAACCTCTGTGTCCTTTTTACCTAAAATGGCTGCAAATCACCCAGCCATAACACTAATATCTGTGAAAGATGGTGACAATAGCAGAGTGATTCCTACCTCATACCATGGCTAACATGATGCTAGGCAGGGGCAAGGGCTTCTGCCCATTGAATGGGAATGGTTTAAAGGGCAGATTAAGCCATAAACAGTGAATGTTTCTGTGACAGGAAACCAAGATGATCACTTGCAGCTTCCTGTTCTACCTGAGGTGCCATGGTTGGTATTAAACAATATGAGATTAAACTCTTGTCAGGCAAACTAATGAATTTTGGATTGATTTCTGTCTTCTGCAATGCTGCTGACATTTTTGACAGCTATGATTTATGGGGCCTTTATTGGGTCTATTCATGAGAGAGGCTGTTTATTTTGGTTGATGGCCAAGGTTTCATATGTTCCAGTGGGAAATGCTGAGGGCCAACAGGCTGGCTGTCTCAAAGGTGCTCTCTGGCTGTCTGGGGCAAGCTTTTATAAATTTGTAATCAAGACCTCAGAGAGCTAATGAGGGCAGATTGTCTCAGAAATTGTTTTGGTGACATCTGACCAGTGGTTTGTTCCTGAAAAATGTCTGCTGTTTAGCTATATAGATT
Source organism: Smutsia gigantea (assembly GCA_032199065.1). Lineage (NCBI taxonomy): Eukaryota > Metazoa > Chordata > Mammalia > Pholidota > Manidae > Smutsia > Smutsia gigantea. The sequence continues at coordinate 163,438 of JAVSCE010011793.1, read as the reverse complement.
GCTAAGGTAAGAATTCTATTTTGTGTGATATTTTGTGTCTTGTCTTTTATTTGAAATAGCATAAGCAGTGTCTCCAGAGTAGGTCAAAAAATTTAGTCCACATAATGGAGGTGAAAAAACGGTGTAATTCAAATATTAATAACTGGGGTCTTTTTTCACTTTAAGAATCCTATAACTCATTGGAGATCATCATTTTTATAAGAACGTTTTGAAAATTTGCAAATGTAGTGGATGATGTGGTGAGCCCCTCGGATTTCCCTTCAAGAGTAAGGCACTCATTCCCCCAGTTCCTGGGAGTGATGGTTCCTGATAGCTCACAGATGGTTCCCTTTTTGGAAATTGCCTTCTGCTGAAGTGAGTTGCCTTGCCTAAGGTTATGTCTCTTTCCTGGGTTAGTCTACATACAATAACTGTTCAAGACTCGGGTAAAGAGGCCTCTTTCCTCAACAGAGGACCTCTCTATTTAGCCATCCCAACTTCAGAGCTCCGCTTATGGTGGGCCAAAGATTTTCTTGCAAGTGCATAATGGTTCGCCTGCACTTTCTGCCCAATCCAATTTCTCTAAGAGATGTTGTTCCTGAAACCCTCTCCTCAGTTAAGTTCCTGAACACAAATCTCAGCTTGGTCTGTTTCCCAGGGAACTCAGCCTACAACTAGGAGGTAATAGTTGGGAGAGGTGGACCTAGTGGAAGAAGATTATCAGGGGTTGGCTGCAAAATGGGGTTTCAGAAATGAGAAAGGGAAAGACATTGAGGATATCTTAGAAGTTCCAAACCTGGGAATCTGGGGAGATGATGTTTTAGGCTGAAGGGAATCCTCTCATCATCTCTTGAGACACCTAGCTCAAGCAGATTGCATGAGAAACTAGTAGCCCCACACCATCTTTTCCAACAGTGGGATATCAGAGTGCCTGGCCACTGGCATTTCAGAGGCACATTTAACCTATAGTAAAAAATAAAGAAGGTCATTATTGAAGTGGTAAGCAAGATAAAATAGAATAAACATAACTCACCTTATACCTCAAATCTTTTGATAATGTTTCTGAAGAGTGGAGATAGATGGAAAGATAGGATGGGTGATCCATAAAAGTATATAATATCCATCAGAACACACACATGACAAAAAAATATATGTTCTAAAGTGGGCAACAATTGAGCAACAGAATCCATAGCTGGATGCCTGCAGTGTGTTTGTATCCAGACAGCAATGCTTGGGTAGCATAGGCAACAGAAATGTGTGGACCAGGAGCCATCTTCTGCAAGTCCAAAGGGACCTTCTCCATGTCTTTGGTGTATATTAAAAGAGTGACACTTTGTTAGGAGACTTCCCCCTAAGTAATTCTTAGGAATTACACATTATTGCTTTTTTCTTTCAATCTTGGTTTTCTTTTCTCTGAACTCAAGGTATGTAGGTATTATACTTTCATTTCCTTCTTACTATAATATTAAAAAGATCATAATTCCAAGACATTGATTGAAAATTCAGCAGAGAGAAGCATCTTAGGACTGTGGAATGATAATGCCTAAAACACCTTCTCCTAAAATGAGCAGTTACCAGAAATAGTGTCTAAGATTTATTCAACAGTTGGAGAGGGATTTCCTTTATAATGAAGTGTTGAGCTTTCATTTCTGAATGTTAGGGAGTACATATCCTCCTTCTGTCTAGGCCTCACACATAGACCACCTGTGGGGGCTTCTGGTTGAAGGTGGTGAAGGGAGGCTTCAGGGGAACTGAAGAGGTTCCTTGTCCCCAAAGTTCCTTTGTTAGAGGTTAAGTTTTAAAATGTCAGAACCTCAGTGACAGTAGCTTACATAGTGGAAAAAGATATTTTTCTTCTTTGAGAGCTTTTCTGTCAGAGAAGGCGAGAGAAAGGTGTTGGCTATATAATACCTGAAAGGACAGAGAAGAGAGTTTAAAGGTGTGAATGAAAAACTACATGGTGTGGGATGACTGGGGCACAGGAAGGAGAGAAAAGCCCTCAAAGAACTTGAGCTCACCGTCTTCTCTATGTAGTCAGATGCCCTGGACTTAATCAAATAGGCCTGTTCGAAGAACATTTCTAACTGCTCCTTTCCCTGCCCCTGAGGCTCTGCATAGACTTACATGCTTGGGACATCTGATCTCTCCTATTAAATTACTCAGTTTTCAGCTACCTTTCTTCAATCCTTAGGTTAGTCAGCTTTAATCCATACCAGTGAACTGTGATGAAGGGCAGTCTCTCCTCTTTAGATTTCGGCCTAAGTAAACAGGTTAGCTGAGTCCAGTCTGTAGTCAGAGTCGATTGGTGCCGTGAACACCCCTGGCTGCCAGATTCCTCCTCTGCCAGCTCTTCTAATTGACACTCTCTGGGAAGAAGATGACAGTTTTAACTTTTAGGGGTCACAAATGGGTTGTGACTGGATGGGATATGTTGAAATTGTTATCACTAGGAATAATAATGCACCAGAGTTGACTGTGATTTACTTGGTAATAAATTAGAGAATGTGTAAAATTATATCTTTAGAAGCATTATTTTCTCATTCTCACAAAGTGGCTTTGTTTCCGGGAATAGTGCAAATGCCTTGAGACAGTCACATGAGGGTGGATATACTCATCAGTGCAGACAGTGAAGATTTGAAAACCGTAGGATTAAAACACTGTGATCCTTAAATGCCATGATGTCTTTGGGAGAAGTGCTGGCTATGGGTGTCAGCAACCCTCATTAGTTAGAATGACAAAGCTCAGACACCTCTGCTGGTGTGTTGACAGGGCCCTTCTAGTGTGAATCTTCTCTGCTCACTAAGTGATTACTCAGAACACTCTGGCCAGTAACCTTTTCATTGGGATAGAGCAATGAGGAGAGAGTTTATATGAGCAACTTGGCCCAGCTGTTAATGTTCATATGAATTGTCTGTGGGTCTTGTTAAAATATAGTCTCTGATTTCATGTTTGGGTGGGGCCTGGCAATATGCATTTCTAAAAAGCTCTCACGCATTACTAATGTTGCTGGATCACAAGCCACACTTAATCAGCTACAATTAAATAAGTAATAAAGGGCTGCTTGTTCTCTTCGGCAAACTTCTCGGAAATCACTGGCTCACTCTGTCACATTCACACAGATCGGTTAATCTGATTCTCAGCTGTTTGGCTTCCAGGTCTAAAGTCTCAGAAAGTAGGACCCAGATTGTTGATGGGAAAGAATATGCTCTCAAATAGATAAACAGTGCTAACTTAGGGGTCATAAAACCTGGTTGTAGTCCCAGTTCTGCCACCTCCTAGCTGGGTGACCAAAAGCCAAACACTTAATCTGAGCCCGAATGGGAAGAATGATAATGCCATCCCAGCTTGTCTCCTGTGAACATCAGTCAGGTAGTGGAGGGTACACATCTAAACAAGTGTGAAGTGCTCTCATGAATGTTTGGAGGCAAGGTCTAGGTAGATGGGCCTAAATGGGATGCAGAAGCCAAAAGTCCTACGGAACATGGTGGGTATTAGGTGGATGACTTGAAATTCCTTTCTGCCTTCCTGTATCCCATGAGTTTTCTTGTAAGATGGGTGCCTTAAGCAGGCCAATCCATACACAGTGGAAGGCATGATCAATGAATGCATTCAGGTTTCTATACCCACCCTTCAGGGACAGTGGCAGGAAGACAAATGCATTTTATTTTCTCCAGCTCAGCAGCTTGTTTGCATAACTTGCAGGAGGGAAAATGCAAAGGATGGAAAATATTAAGTGGGGCAGAATCTGCTAAAATAGTTCAAGGGAGAAAATGAAAGAATTCTATTCAGAAAATGCCATTAAAATTAGACCTGCCACAGACCACAAGATCAGTATGGCAAATATTTTTTTCCCTGCTACCAAGGACTTTAAGTATTAGATAAGGACTGACTAAAGATGGGAGTTACGTATTGGGCAAGTTGCATGTTGCGTTGGGTTTGGAAGGAGAGAAAGCCAGGTCCTTGGTGAAGTAAACACATAGACAAACCATTTCCATGAGCCTCAGTTTCTTTAACTCCTTCTCCCTTTCCTCATGCCCTTTCACAGGTGCCTCTTTCTTTGTTTAAATTAATTTACACTAAAATTTTAATGGCATGACATGTTACCTTTCCTAGAAGCACTTAGGTTTGTCTTACTTTGTAAAAGTACAAAGCAGTTTACTTCTGCTATGGTACCACTAAAATTCTGAGGTGAGTGATACTTATCCCGAAGTACTCAGGGCAGGCTATCAGTACTGTTGATTGGGTATGTTGATCCTTCTGGTCTGAGAGTCCTTTCCTTCCAGGACAGTAAAACTGCCCCGTGTATGCTTTAACGCAATGAGTTCCCTTGTCTTCACATAAAACCCACCTCTTTAATGGGTCACAAAAGGGAAGGTTATGTAAAACTCTTGGGTTTCATGTTCAAAAGGTAGTTCTTTTTATTCACTTTCTGGTCATAATATTAGAATATCTGGCTAATATGCTATGGGAATGACATGAGGTAGTCCAAGAAAAGTGTTTAGCATATTGTCTAGTATAAAATATACAACAGTGACTTAAAGGAGATGGCTATATTAATTGTAGAGGGAGGTTACTGCTGACTTCATGTTTAATTTCAGAGGCATTGAAACACCTGATTCAGGTAGTTCCCATTTCAATATTTCCTAGTATTTTCCCTACTCTCTGCTTATTCAAGAACTTCCCGTTCCTGAGAATTAGATATCATTCTACCTACTAAAGTCAGGTGTATGTCTCTCTTGCTTACCACTGGACACCCAATCCTTCAAAGTGTGCTTGGCACACAGTCATGTTGAGCAGATGTGTGCTTAGCAACTTCATGGAAGCTGTGATGCACATGGGCCCGTCTGAGTGGCATCAGGATTAAAGAAGTGCCTGATTCCCAAATGACTCCAAAATAACACAGTGTCTTCATGTGCATTTTTCTCCAACATATGGAAAAGGATACAAAGTCTGCAACACTTCTTAAAATGGTAATTTTCCCCTCAATTAGGTTCCCTCACAAAAGGTAGCAAGCCCTGTACTTTTCCCAAACTTCTCAAACCTAGCTTCTATCATCCCTCGTCTATTACATATTTTCCATCCACTTCTTACTCTTTCCCATTTTTCTACTACAAACCCGCAGAAGAGCTTGTCTGACAAGGCAGAGCCCTCTGTAGAGGCTGTGAGAGGTGAACAGAAAAACTGCAAGTGCGAAGCCAAAACTTCCTTTAGTTGGCAGTGAGAGAAAAGCTGGAAACCCATATATAAACTGAGTGCTGTTGCATTTAACTGAATAGTTGATTGACTGAAAAACCTTCAATAAACTTTTTCTGGTTTTCGACCACAGTAGCAGTTTCCATCTGTGAAAATTACTTGAAAATAATCATTCACTGCTCTTGAATCTATTTTTGTTTATGTGTGCTATTTTATTTTTATCTAACATTTGTTTTATGTCTTCTATACCCAACTATTTAATAGGCTTTTAAAGAGAATTAATATTGTATATAATACCTAACATAATGTTTTGTACATAGCTTAAAAATACCCATGGGGATAATTTGAAGACCCTATTAAAGAAAAATACTGTTTAAGAGGTATGATATTCTAAGCCATTATTAGCCACTAGGCAGATAAATTATTTTAATCATATAAATTCAAGTATTTTTAGGAAGGGGTGAATGAGGCTCAAAGCATGGGGGAATATGAAACAAAATAGGCTGGGGCATCTTTGCAAGAAGACCTAGTTGGGGGTGTGGGTGACAGTGGAGCAGCAAGAGAGCCCTGGCTGAGAACTTACCAGAAAGAAGGAAGGTAAAGGAAAAGAGAGAGGCCCATCAGAGTGACGTAAACTTATTAAATTGTACTACTCTTCCAAATGATGTTCTTCTTCCGTCTCCCTGGTGAGCAAATTATAATTTCCGATTGTATTGCATTTTTCATGTGACTGACTTTGGCCAATGAAATATGAATGGAAGTGTTGGTTTCCTTCTAAACAAACCTTCAAGAACCATTGTAGGATTTCTCTCTTGGTGTTTTATGTGGGTTTTGCTCCTTCAGGCTGCTCTTAGGAGGAAGATGTAGGTAGAGCAGAAGCTATCCAGCAAAAGCTTAATAACCTTAACATTATGATTGTTTTCTAAAGAAAAATATGCCATGTATCACCCTCTTGGTCTAAGTAAACTTGTTTTACAAAGATAGGACCATAGACACACATAGCATTCTCCAACTTCCATAGATAATCTGGAGTGAACTGTGTTAAAAAATACATAAAGGAAAACACAATACGATAGTGTTGACCATATATCTACAATTAAAAAAATCTCATGAGTTACGGATTTTTTTTAAGTGTTCATTTTTTTGAAAGTTAAAGAATACATGGAGAGAACTGTAATCTATTATCTGAAAAGGTTCTGGAATGGGAAGTAATCAAAGTAGTCAATATTTTGAATGATATATTCTTTCAACTCTGAACAATTTTGAATTTTAGGGATAATCAGGAAAAACTTCTTTTTGAACCTGTATGAAGTTTCATGTGTATAAAATATCTTTATAAAGTATAAAGAACCTGTATAAAGTATAATTTTGAGAAAAATGTATTTTGTCTTTCATAAGCAGTTCACTAGTCTCTACATCCATATCAGTCACTAGAAATCAGAGTAGTAGCTGAGATTGGGGAGTGTGCCTCGATGCAAGTAGTGGAAGGAGAGCCATTAGTATATTTCTAGAACCAGACAATTTTCAGGACTTCATGCAATGTTTCTGCTTCTAAGTTTCCTTGGGCTTTGGAGATTGTTTCTGGACCAGTAGAAGGAGCAATGTCATTCAGACTAACCCAGGTGGTCTCTGGATATCTCCACAAGTAAAGAATTACTTCATTTTATGTTCTCTGTTCATCTCAACTAATATAAACCAGGAGAAATAGAGCTTCTTAGTAGAATCTAATAATTACCAGAATTATAATAACTAAATATTTATGAAGCATTTTCTTAGGCCAGTATTTCAACCAGGATACAAATGGCAGATACAATCAGGATATAACTGTTACCCAGACACAAAGGGACGTTTACTACATCATGTAATCAAACATGAGTGAAACAGAGACTGGCTGGCTTTAACTATGACCTGGACCACAGACTGGAAGCCCACCAGAATTCTCCTCCTTCCTCTCCCATCTCTGTTCTCTCTCTCTATTGGCTCCATTTTTCCTACCATAGACTAGCTTCTTCCATAGGCTGTTGAGGCTCATATCTTTCCAGCTGGTGACCAACAATTCTGACATGCCTGAGATTTCCCAGTTTTAGTGCTGAAAGTCCTGCATCCTGGAAACCCCCTTAATCCTGGAAATACTTGGACAGTTGGTCACCAGAAGGGATAGAGGCTCTTTCCTCAAGTTCTGGTTCAAAAAATACTCCAATTTGGTCTTGATTGCATATGTGTCCACCCCCAAGGGCAGTCACTGTGTCCGGGGAGTGAGGTGCTGTGATTAAACCAGCATAGATTAGGTACCAATGGAGGGCACCAATCACTGAAGCAAGGGAGGTCGATTAGGTAACATGATGGCACCTTCTCTTCTGATACTCTTGCCAGAGGACAAGTGCCGGGCAAACCTAACCTCCTCTGTTGACTAGAGTTAGCTCAGTGCTGAGCACAGCATCTGATTGACTCCTTGACAGTCCTACGAGGGAGTACTCTCATTATCTCACTTTAATAGGTAGGAAGCTGAAATTTCCAGGGGCAATGAGGAGAAATAAAATTTAAAATACCTTCAGTTCATTTGTTTGCTACTTTCAAGACCCAAGTTCTAGTGTTTTTGTTTTGCTTTGTTTTGAATATTGTCTCTGGTGACTCCATCCCATGCTCATCTCTTTCTCCAAATCCTGTTATGTCAATTTTTATTATTTTGTTGATGTGCTTTCTGGTATTTAAAAACAGTGTTTCCTCAAGAAGCTTCTATTTTAAATTTGAGAGCGGAGATGCTTACATGCCTCTGAACGTCCTGACTACTGCTCAGCTTTCATCTAATGCCTTACCTCATGACTGTCTGGATTTTTTTAAACATTGTGCCCAGTATTTTTTTTTTTCAGGTGTGTGAGTGTGTGTGTGTTGGAATAATGTTGGAATTTGCCTACTTTTAAATTTAAATGATCTTTATTTTTAGCACTTCTTTGGGTGTGTTAACCACAAATATTTTCCTAAATGTGCACAATTGAAGAAAAAGCCATGATCATTAAAATAGTCAGTGTTATTATTCTGAAGTCAAGTAAATGGGAGGCATAGACCAAGGCAAGTATAAAGAGAGTGTTACTTTAGGAAGATACTTAAAGGCTACTTATAAATACTGAAGCAAGTGATAAATCTGAGGAAAGTGTTCATGCTAAATGTTTGCAAAATGGGAACATTAAAGGAATATTTGTTGAAAACTCATGTAGCAGAAAACTGATTTCCAACCTGCTTTACAGTATTTTTTAGTGTCCCATGATTTATTTTTAGATGACATGTTTTGTTTTTAAATCTAAAAGCAACTGCTTCAAAATAGACTTGTGAGATTTAAAGATGGATTAAAAAAACTGTAATTGTCAATTACAAGTTGTTACTTTGGACCAATTAACTTCACTTCCCTGGGGTTCAACCTTGTTCTCCGTAATGTGGCAGCCATGGAGGAGACCAAAGGACTTTTGGGTTGCATTTTCCCACCCTGATAGTATTTGGTTTAATTTTAATTTTATTTTTATGATTGGATTCTATGTCTATCATAAATTAATCAAAACCTTTATAAGAATATTAAGCCCTGTGTATTACAGGCAAAATGCTTTTAAAAAGTCAGGTGGCATTTTACGCCTTGACTAAAGGGAATTTATTGATTTTTTTTTAATCACACGTGAATTATAGATGGTCGTATGTATAATTCAATTACAAAGAGATGATAAATTCCATATTGTCATGTAGATGAAGCCTAAAACAGAGACAGAATTACTAGGATCAAATTCTGCGGGTAAAGATAACTTGATGGATTTTTAGGTTTCATGGTTCATATTCCTGCCCATAATTAAGGATGGTGGGAGTAGTTCTTTTCTTGAACTGTGAAACCAGATTTCTTGATTTATTCTGTCAAGAAACATTTACCCCTACACAAGGAACTAACCTGATCCCTTAGCTTTGTTTTACTCAGAATCATTCTGTATCGGATACAGATTCAGTACAGCCTGTAAGAATTTCACATTAAGCCCTGCACAGAGCCTAGTATGTAGTATTAGAGCTATGATATGTACTTCAGTGCAGTTGAATCAAAGTTAACTTTTATCACGACGTGTCAGGCCTGCCCCTAACTAACATTTACAGCATCCAGGGAAGAATAAAAATGGAAGCTCATGTTCCATGTGTCTAAATATTTAACAGTTATACATCAAGCTGGTGAATTGTTAATTGTAATACATTTTATTCTCCCTCTTGGCTAATACATCTTCATAATCTGGAATGACAGGTTTGAGTTTAGATCCTTGAGCATATCCTCTGGTCTAAGGCTGCTCTTCCCCTCACTGATCGCCCCACCCCTGGGCTTTGGTTTACACTGTGAGGCCTTAGCATGGACAAGAGTAAATAACCCAGTTCAAGCTTTACATGCAGGGTTGCCACGGCTTCCCTAAATCCATCCCTTGGGTCCAAGGGTGTCCACACCAGTGCCTTGGTGTGCCCTCGGGAAAACACATCCAGGAAGCGGCCCATAAAGGGGAGTTTAGGGGATACAGGTTCCAGATGGGTAAATCCTCTAGGATGTAGTTAGAGGAAGGTTAGTGTGGCTGGAGAGGCATCTCTGGCTTGGTTCAGACTCTAACCCCAGGAACCCTATTAAAGGAACTGAAAAATAACTTATTTTGAGTTTACTGGGAAGACCTTAGGGCACCAGTGTGCTGTGTTTTGGGACCAAGGATAGGGTCTCTTTCTCATTGCTCTGTCTCTGTTGCTTTAGTCTTCCTGAAGCTTTTTTAGATTCTCCGGGCCACATGGCAGGAAATCTGGGCACAGACTATTTCTAGATATGCATGTGTTGGTCTGAGCAACCAGAAAGATATTTTTCTTTCTCATTATAAAATTCTAGGGCAATGACTTGGCCCTTCTTGAGTCATGTTGCTTGTTCTCAACTAATCAGCTTTCAAGGGAAACCAGGTATTGTGATCTGCAGAGGATTTCATCGAAAATAACGAAAAGCTTTATGAGAAAATTCTTGAATAAAATTTACATGCATGGAAAACTTATATTTTAATTGCAATTAGGAGCTAATTCTTAGAACATTCTACAATCTGTAAGATAATAAAATAAGCCTCTTTTGCTTTACATTTGGCTTTCATATAACCAACATGAAGAAAGCCCTTTCTGCTTTCAAATAAATATTTGAGAACTTCATCAGATTTCTTAAGGGGTTCCCTTAATCCTTTGATATTTAAATCATTTCCTTTTGAAGCACCTATTCTGTCATCTTTAATTTCCATTTTTTCTTTTTGTTAACTAGTCTAACTTTACTTAATTCACAGTTTTCAAGGGTTTGTGTATGTTATAAACAGTGTTCCACAGTTACTTTCATGGACCTCAGGAAACCTTGAATCTTCTGAAAATGTGTGATTCCACTTTGCAGTCTCTTTGCATTGCACACATGTGAATGAAGTGCAAATAAGTGAGGCGCAACTGCCAGAACTGTACAGATCACAAAGAATGGGATAGAGACCAACTGTGGGGAGGAAAGAGAGGATAACTGTGGATAGGTGGCTTGTTAGCAAATATATTTGTGCTCTAAAGAACTTTTCTTTGTTATGACTGTTGTAACTGGGAAATTGGATAATTTTCAGAAAATGAGGATCTCTGAATAACATAGTGATTAAGAAGGGAGTTTGGGGCTCTTACAGAGTTAGATGTGACTGTGCTTTTATTTGTGATTTTCTCCTGGGGAAGTAGCTTCTCCTCTCCAGTGTGCAGTTTCTTCATCTTTAAAACAAGGAAACAATATCGTTTTCATTATTGTCATTGGAAGAATTAAAAAGGCAAATTACTTGGTTCTGGTGCCTTCTCAGTAAATGAAAGCTATTGGTTGAAACACAGTCCCTCTCTTTGAGGGGCTCAGTTTAGTAGGGGAAACAAACGTGTACAGTTACAGTATATCCAGGAAAGTGACGACAGGGATACACAGTGGACATTAGGTAACACTGAGCAGCAGGTTGCCCTGGATGGGGTAGTTGGGGAAGGCTCCCTGCTGGGCTGGTGTCTAAGGCTCAATGAGGACTTCCGATGCAGAGGGCAGGGAGGCACTGGAGGGGGCCAGCCCCAGCCCCTTATGAGCAAAGGCACAGGTGATACATGGAACTGCATATTCAGACAACTCCATAGGGCTGGAGTAGGAGGCAAAGGCAGGGTTCAACTAGATTTCCTTGTGATTCTATTTCAGGAAAAACTGAATTCCAAACTCTGAATACCCATATACAAACGTGCAACTCAGCTACCTCATGAGTTATAAACTATAATGACCATTTCAATATCTTACCCCCAAAATTAGACACTATGATTTCTAACAGAATGCATGCTGATATGGTTAAATAGAAACATTCATATTTACTTGTAGAAACTTTTATAGTCTTCCACGTATCCCTATATCATCATATATGAGTTTCACCAAAACCTGTCATGCAAGTGCATTAACTATTATTATAAAGCATAGCTTTATTTTACTCATTAGAAAGTCTAGACTTTGAAATATTAAGTGACTTGCCCAAGGACACACTAAGTGGTAGAGCTAAGACTGGATCCAGGTCTTCTGAGTACTGAGTAAATGCCCTTGTTCTTTCTTTATAACAAGGGTCAGCAAACTTTTTCTGTAAAAGCCCAGAAAGTACATATTTTAGCCTTTTGGGCCATGGTCTCTGCCACAATGACTCACCTCTGAGGTTGTGGCCTGAGTGCAGCCTTAGACAATGTAAAAACAAATGGCTGTGTTCCAGGTAAACTTTACCAAAACAAGGTGTGTGCTGGATTTGGCCCATAGTTGTAGTTTGCCAACCCTTACTCTATGACACTGCAGACTTTTTCCTTAATAAATAGAGGAGAATTTCAGGTATTCAGTTCAGTACTTTTTTGCACGTATTGATTCCAGTGTCTGCTATGTGGATGGAGCCTATTGTATTACTAGCATGAGAATCTTGCCTTTGTCTCCCCTTCGTAAAGGTCACCTATGTCTGGAATAGACAGGATATTCCTTCCACCAATCCTGAGTCATTCATACTGAAGCCATCTCCTCTTTTCTCATGTGTATCCTCATGATCACTTTCAGTTGCCCCTTAGTGATCCATTTCTCTTGCTTCTGACCATTGCAATTTGAGGGTTTCCATTCTCCCTATGGCTATTGCTATATTGGGAAAACAGTGGGGATGCTAGCCTCAGTTCCTTAAAGCACCATTGACCCAAGGCTAATTTGGGCAACAGATTTTACTGAAGCTTTAGGAAGAGTCAGGGAAATTGCAACATAAGAAAAAGAATTATTCCCAGAGAACAAGCAAAGAAGCATAATGGTCATTCCTCCTTAGGAGCCAACTTGTTGGCACAAGTGAAATCTCAATTCCTCCTTCCCTATTATAATGTCTTCCCTCTTTTCTTCTAGAGTAGCTCCCTTTCCATCTCTCATGATACGAACCTATCACGTAAGAAAAACTCAGATTTCATTTAGGAAAATGACTCAGAGGGGCTGTTCTCACCATTGGGCCCATTCTCTTCCTCCTTCCAGGACAGACTGTGGCAGAACACACCCCAGAGCCTGTTGTCAACGTCTGGGTTCATGAGTGGCTCCTCTCTCTGCCCCATGCTCAATGCCTACTCTGCCACTAGATTCTCATGCGTCTCCTTAAAAATGTCTCTGCAGGCCACTGCCTTACCCCTGCCGCCTCCATTCTCTGCCTGTGAGTGCTCTTTTCTCCTCACTGTCTCCCTGCCATTCTTCCCTCATCAGTACAGTATCCCCGTCATCTCTCGACCTACGTCATAGTTCTTAGAAGTAAATCATAGTTCTTTAAGTCACATCCCTGTGCACTATAGTCCCTTTTATCTATAGGAAACCATACAAATTCCTGAGCTTCAGTCAAGGCCTTTCAAAAACTGGCTCTGTCTTTCTGTCTTCCATGACTAACTGAAACAGTCCCTCCCTTTCTGTTTCACTCAAAGCCTCATAGCTCCCCATCCAGAAAAGGCCTTTTCTTAACCTCATGCCCTTGAAAACACTGTTGCTACAATGAAAACAAGGGAGCTTAATCTGGTTCCTGTCACAACTGAAGCATGACATGTGCTCTTTAGTAAGAATGGGTCCAGAAAGAATGTTGACACCTGGGAGGTGTTCATGCCATCCCTCCCAGATGCTACCCCAAACACACCACACATACCCTCCAGCACCCCCATGGCCCCCCACTCCCTGACATCAAAACTGGCCTAGAATACATTAACCACATGATATTTAGAGGGAAAAACAGCTTATATACATGATTATACAGATTGACAGCAATTACCACCTTCCTTAAATAATCCCTCTGCTGCACTTTACCTAAAAAACCATTCTTTCCCATTAGGAAAATGTTTTCCAACTATTCAGTCTATAAAACTGGCCACAAAGCTGGGTCGTGCTGGCCTTGTGGCTTTTCCTCTGTCGTCTTCACTCCTTCCCTTGTTTTCTTACCTGTTCCTTCCCTCCTTGCCTTTCCCCTCTCCTTTGTTTGTTCCATCATTTTGCAGTTTCTCCCAGACATGCCACATTGTTCTCTGCATTGTGGGTGATTCTAAAAAGATGTAATCCTGAACTGAAGGTCGGTAGACTATTCCTGAAGCACTCTGGTGCACAGGATAATGAAAGAATGACCAGAGTTGCTCTAACATAATAGAACAAAGGTTAAAGAGGTTCAGAGAAGAGAGCGAGTACCTCTGGGCTGTGAAAATGGAAGACGGGAACTTCAGGAAGGAGCCTAGAGAATAAACAGCGTTTTCATCAGGAGAGGAAAGAAGTGTGGCCATGCCGGGGAAGGCCCACTGCAGTACAGCGGGCCAATAACTTGGGGTGTATTTGGGTTATCCACTTAGTCATGTTTGGACAGTGATGTAAATTTGAATCAATATGAAATGGTATTATAAAAAGTAGATATGAGTTTAATTTCTCTGTATCTCAGCATGTCAAGAGAGACAGTTCTTACTTTTAAAATGGTATTTGTAGTTCATTCCTTAATACAATAATGAAGGGTTAAATTTTTCCTTTTGTTTTCATGCATTCATCAAGCCAGTTTAAAGGCACACATTTATCAAGTGCTGTGTGGGGTTCTGTCTGCTAAAGATTATGTTTAAGTATTTATGAATTGTATGAAAGATTATAGATAAAATCTGTAAGCCTTTATTTTCCCATTTTGACAGCTTCCTTAAATGGGGCCTTTCCATTCTTTTATTGAGCTTATCACTGCATTGACTAAAGATACAGTGAAGAAAAGGTCAAACTTGGTTTTGCTATGTTAGCCATACTTACTGAATTTGTGTATAAGCTTATCTAACACTTATTTTAACCATTTAGGATAATAGTTGTTACAGTGTCACATTTATTTTGTTATAGCGGAGTACAGAAATAAACTGACCTATTCATTTTCTCTAGAATTTTGTACAAAGGGCATAGCCACCTACTTCTAACTGAACTATATTAGTGGATCATTCCTTATATATCCTGGCAACATTCAAAATAATCTAATGACTCTCCAGTTGTCCTCATCAGTAGACTACAGTTTTCTGTGTTCAGTCACAATCTCAAGGTCACTGGCAAATCTTTGACTACAGACTGTTCAAAATGTTTCAATTACATTTCCCCAATTTAAAAAAAAGAAACAAAATAATGATGTGGAAATAATCATGTGTCCTAGGAAATAATATGTGGGAGAGATTGCAGTGAAATATTTCAGTTACAATCTTGCGCTGAAGAGGTCTGATCCAAGGCTAATCATCTGGGTAGCTTCATCTTTCCACGTAGCTAAGTGCCTGCCTGCTGCTGGGAGAGCCTAGAGAGACCAGGGCACAAATGGAGCTGGGATGATTGAGTGCAGGTCTCCTCTTGCTACATTGTTCATTTATTTGTGGACTGGCACGTGGCACTTTCAATAGCATCTGTAATCAGGGTGACTGTAAGTGCTTTCCAAACAGATGCGTTATCCTTATTTTATAGACCTAGTGAGAGAAAGAGAGAGTTAAGTGACTTGCCCAAGGTCACAGAAATGGCAAGAGCTGGAAACAGTCCTCAGAGAGCCCTATCCCCCCACAAACTGAGGGACATGCATATCAGATGCAGTGGTTCAGAGAGTCACAAGTGAGGGACATTCGTATGAGATGCAGTGGACCAGAGAGTCACAGGGCTGCTTTGCAGCTAGCTGGCTGTGTGACAAGAACACTGTACGGAGGCTTGCTGGCTTTGGTTCTCCTTATTTTAAAAATTAACTGGGGACCAGGTTTTTGCTTGTATTCATGGAGCAATAAATTTCTATGTCACGGTTTCAGATATGTCAAACTCTTGCCTTGAAATAATGGTAATTTGGACAGAACTCAACTGAATTTAATTCTCTTCTGCTTTTGATAGAATTTTTATGTGACAATTCTAATTAAAAAACATGTTTTGATCCTTTTATATTAGCTACTTAGATACAGCTGCGTGTGTTAGCACAGTGGTCTCCTAGGAGGTCTGGTTGGAGCCCTGCTGATCATAGGTTTTTATCCATTTGGCACATTTTTATTGAATCTCGACTATATTCAAAGCCCTCTGCTAGAAACTTCTGAAATATAGAAATGGATGACTTGCTCTCTAGGCCGTTTCAACCAGTAGGAGAGAACCATAAACAAGACGCTCAGTAGAACCCAAGGAAGGATTAAGGAGCAGTGAAATTAGGGTAAAGCTAGAGGATTGAGGCAATACTCAGATGCAGAGAACATGGCATTTTGTAGTCAGGAAACTTGAGTTTAAATTCTGACTCTATCATTTATTTGGGTAATAGCAGCTCACAGATTCTCTAGACCCTGGTTTTGTCATCTGTAAAGGGAAACTAATGATAACACCAACTCCATGAAATTAAATGATAATAAAGGTGAATTTTTATACTAGATCGATTCATGAGTAAAAGTTGGTAAGGCCTAAGAATTGGAATAAAATCTAAGATGGTTTCTGAGTGGAGACTTGAAATCAGAGGAGCATGTCAATATCTAGAAGAGAGGCAATAAGAATTAGCACATAAAGCATCATAGTGATAAGCAACGGCCTGTGGAGCTTCAAGAATCGAGTGTGGTGGATGTAGTTGACCTTCGGGACAGAGAAGGTTGGAATGCTGAGACGGGGCCTTGTATCTGTTCTGTGGTTGGTGAGGCTGCATGCATTTAAAATTATTTTCAGTTCTTTTCAAATATTCCATAATTGTAGTCTCTCACTAGCTCAGACTGACCTCTTTTCTAAATGAGTAAACACCTATGACACTCCATTACATGTAGTGTGATTATAAAGTCATAAGATTAATTTTCATGTGTAGTCTGAGACCCCACTGACAACTTTAAAGTCACAAATAAACTATTTGTTATCCTTGCGTAGTTACTTACTTTGCAGGATTTCCATTTCAATAGTTTCTTTCTTTCTGGTATTTTCCTAGGCTTTTTAGGACCAATTCACAAGGAACTGGAATTTAGCTTATGATTTCTTTGCCTCATCTTTGCCCTGTATTAAGTAAAAAGTGCGACCCGTATCTTTGGAGTGCTTTTTGGTGAATAGAATTTGGACAGGATATTCAAAATTACTTTTTCCACAATAATCTCCCTGTGAAATTACCTGAGAAGGTGAATTTACAGAGATGAGAAATAAATCTGTGGTTTCCTGATACTAGGGGTGTGCATGAGAGTGACTGCAAATGGTCATGAGGTTTCTTTTTGGGAATAATGAAAATATTTTGAAATTGAGTTGAATGATATTTGTTCAACTCTTTATATTCACCAAGAATCACTGCATACTACACTTAAGATGGATAACTTTTATAATATGCACATTTCATTTCACCTCAATATAACTGATACAAAGCCATCTGGAAAAATAAGACATGTTCAAGGCAAAATAAGGGAATATTAACATTTACTGACACATGGGCAGTGCCTACCATAACTTAGTACTTGAGAGGTTAGAACAGAGCCGACCATAACTTAGTACTTCAGAGGTTAGAATAGAAAGATCATATCTGATTGGGTTTTAAAGAATTTTTATAGAATTCTTTGTGGAATAAGTAGTTTCTGAAGTGACTGTGAAAGAATTGGCATTTGAGTGTCGTAATAGATAAATAGTACTTATCCAAGATCCTTTAATAATTTGACCCTAACTAAACTCCCTAACCACATATTTCTGTATTTCCTTTAGGGCACTTTAGTTTTGACTAGAATTCCTCACTCAATAGTAAACAACAATTTGATAAGCATCACCCTATTCCAATACCTATAGCTTATTTCTTTGTATTCCTCAGCAAGGCACCTAGCATAGGACATGGCTTTGTTAGTACCAGTAAAAATAGCCTTTGGCTGCTTAACTGACCAACTAACGGCCTGCCTTCCATGGTACAAGCAACGTTGGCTAATTACTTGCAGCTCCATTAGGAGGCCCTTGAAAACTAGGTCGGGGAGTTTGGCAGTTGGTATAGTTAGTTGGGGAGCAAAAG
Organism: Smutsia gigantea; assembly: GCA_032199065.1. Classification (NCBI taxonomy): domain Eukaryota; kingdom Metazoa; phylum Chordata; class Mammalia; order Pholidota; family Manidae; genus Smutsia; species Smutsia gigantea. The sequence goes on along the minus strand of JAVSCE010011793.1, from coordinate 145,754 downwards.
AGTGGTTGATGCAGGTGGTATTTTAGAAAACAAACCTGTCAGCAGCATGAGGGTTACTTTGGAAGGGGAGAGCCTAGCATCAATTAACACACAATCACTTTTTCTCATCATACATCTAAAGCTCAGTTCACCTTTCTTGAGCATCTGGTGATTGTTTAATTTCTGCTTCCTGGAACTCATTTGATTCTTTGTGGTTCTCCTTTGGCACTAACTGGAGGATGCTCAGGTCTTTTGAATGGTTTCTCTAAAGCATGCTTTGGAACAAGACAACTATTTTTTTTCTACTCTTGAACGTCACTTCTGTTCTACTCTCATTGTTTTGATAGGCAGCAATAGAAAACAAAGTTCCTTTAAAAATATTGACCCAGACTGGATACTGCTTTTTAAGATTGTAATTAGATATGATTGAAGTTGAAAGCCCTTTGTTGCTACAACGCATATTCACACTTGAGACCTTAATATCACATCTGCAGTATTTTGGTTCTTGCTGGTTAAATGGGCAGGTTTCTCAGCATCACAGCAACACTGAGTCCTGCTGTTAAGAGCTGTTCTGTAAGAGTAATGCTTTTCAGTGTGACCTGCAACACATCCTAAGTCCCCCAAATCAATGCTCCAAACTCCCTGCAGGGCCTGAGGACCAGTAGGGAGTGTGATCTGGAAGTCAGTATCAATAACCATAGCACTCAGCTCATATCCAGGTACACATTTCCTTCATTGTCCATATGAAATGGTGAGTTCAGTACTCTTCTATTTGGAAGGGAATTGAAGTTCGGGGGACAAAAGGGCTATTCTCGTGCTGCACAAATCACACTGATGTGCCGTGGACAGCGCCCGCAGCTGCAGCTGGAGCTCATAAAAATCCGAAGCCTTGTGCTCTCTGAGACCAAAAGGGAGGAAGATGCACATTGACCTTTTTCAGAGTGAAGAAAAGAAATGCTTCAAAACAAAAAGGATATAAAACAGCTTCCTTATGCATACTCCCCATCATGCTGTAAGAAATGAAATTGAGATTGACTCAAATGGCCTATTGCTGAATTGGATTCGATTAAAATTCACAGAGTTGGCAAAGATATGTGAGCAGACTTCTGAGGAGTGAAGGCATTTATGTTGGTTGAACTTTTGCAGATCATTTGAACTGATACAAACAGGTGTACCCAAACTTTCTTCCTCCAGTTAAATTTGGCAAAGCCACAGCAATCAGGGTCAGTTTGTCATACTGAACTGTCCCAGAGAAAGATCCAGGTAGGTCAATTTGACCCACAGTTGAATAGTGGAAGCTCTCAAGTACTACTCACCCATTCTATTGATTTAGCCAAAGAAAATTTTAGTAGCTTAGACTCATGTTGAAAAGACCAGTCGTCATATTTAAAATATGTTTTTTGGCCATGGTGCCAAAGAAATATCAAACCATTTGGACAGTCATGAATCATAAACAACAATCATGTGGTGATTTTTTGATGTGTAGACTCAAATGTAGAAATAATCTCCAAGGAAATTATGATACTATGAATTGATGTTAAATTTTACCTTAAGGGGATCATGTGTACCCAGATGTCACACGGATTTCACTGGACGATTAAAAAGAGAAAGCTTTTGAAGCTCAGCTGGGGAAGGGACGAAACCAGTAACCAGAGAAGCAGATGAAGCATGTGAGAGCATGGAGAGGGCTGGTGGTCAGGCCCAGGAGACTGTTGTTGGAAAGGGCCAACCTCAAGCAGCCTGGAAGACCTGCAAGAGGCAGCTATGCAGAGGGATCGCACACCAGCAAAAAGGTGGCAGGACCTGGGATCATCCCCAACCTTAATTGTCTACTTCACTGGCAAATGAACACTGACCACCAACAATTCATCTCCCTGGTGTAAGTGTTGCCCTCAAATACTGTGTGAGTCAAAATACTTAAGGGAGGAGTATGAGTAACAGGAAGAACTCCAAGGGACTTTAGATACGATTTTGTCCAATGTTTCACTTTACAGAAGCAGAAACTGAGGCCCACAGAGGTCACGTGGCTGGCTTATACAAAGCTCACTGTGGTTCTTGTACCAGAACTCACTTAGAGGCTTTTCTGCTATACTGAATTCACTGCATATTCACTAACCTTTGAGCAGTCTGACTTCAAATGCCCTTCCTGTATAGCTGTGGTTCTGATTCTAGGATTATTTCTTGAGATGTTTACAGTGGCTGTTGACTCATTCTTTCTAGTTATTGCTGAAAACAAATAGTCATTTTGGGGAAAAAGCAATAAGCTTTGCTGAGGGGTCTGCTATTGGGTTTAGTTGTAAAGTTTAACTTACTCTGGATGCTTTTCCCTTATTTTGTAAAAGATTTAAGAATCTTCTGGCTTAAAAAAAAAATCTTTATCCTGGAAAAGAAAGAATACTGGTACATATTAGTATCTATTGAGAAAAGTGTGATTATCTCCTAGAAGCTGGCCACTCACTGAGTAGTAATAGCAATAAAAATAAAGCTAACATTGACTGTTTGCCATGTATCACACACTGTTCCAAACATCTCATTTGATTTATTTTATCCTTACATACCACCAGATACTACCAGAGGTTGAGTAATTTGCTCAGATCTGAAGTGCCACATCTAGGATTCCAACTCCAACATTTTGTTTTCAGAATGCAAGGTTCTAACTAGTGAAAGGTACAGACCCTTGTTACAGAATCCAGGCTATTTCCCTGAACTTTCTTCTTGGGAGCTTATTAGAGTTACCACCCTCAATGCTGAAAAATGCTACATGACCCGGATCTCTAACCCGTTAGTATGAATTACTTATGGTACTTGTCATCTCTGATGCAAGGAAAACTCAGATAAAGGAGGTCCTGGGCTTAGAAGGTTGACTAAGATAGAGTGATAGAAAGAAGTCTAGGACTTCTGAAGATGAATTATCACAATGTCAAAAATTTTCTTAGGGCCAGTAGTACCATCCCTATATTGTGATGAAGTAGCAGATTGTAGTGAAAAAAATCTTATCTAAGAGGCTGGAGACTCACCTTTGCCACTTATATTCTGTATGACATTGGGCAAATTATCTTCCTTCCGGGGACCTCAAGTTTATCATCTACGTGGCCATTGTTGTTTTCTTCTTGCTCTAACCATTTTGTGATTTAAATATTGTTTCTCCCATAGGATCAGTGTTCTGAGAAAGAATAGTTAACCATCTGCCAATGACAGTATGGGCAGGCTTGCACTCTCACCTCCGTGCTCCGAGTGAGCTCTCCTCTCTTGTTTTTATGTTGAGTCATTTCTGAGTGACAAAGCAGGCAGAACTGCTTCCAAGCCAGCTCATCACTGGCAGGAAATTGTTAGAGTGCCTGGCATTGCCCCACCCACTCCTCTTGATATCCCACTAACCCACTCCCTGTCAAATGAGATGGAGTTTCCCCATTGTCAGGGCTGCGAAGAGAAGGTATGGGGAGTGAAGAGAGATGTCAGATGTAGAAAGAGCTGTGGGAGCCATCCCCAGGGCTCACCACAGCCAAGATGGATTATCTTTGGGTTCCCACTATGAGAACTTCTCTTTTATAAAAGCAGCTGCTCCAGAGCCAGTGAGGCTTTAATGCAGAGGTGCTCGAAGGGACAAAATAATATAATCACAGCAGCTTGGAGATGATCACTCACTCCCAGGGCCCCTCACCAAAGATAAAAACAGCTCCTGCTCCTATGCCTTGGATTCTGTGCTAGTGTTCCCTTTTCTGCTTCTTCCCCTATGAATCTTTCTGTGCATTTTAAATAAGTTCCACTAGTATAAATATTAGAGCAAGAGACCGTACTATACAATTTGTTTTGGCTATCGGGGATGTCAGGACTGTGGAAGGAAATGCTCTTGGATGGGGAGTGACCTGAAGACTGGAAGAAGGGAGAAGAAGGAAAAATCATCAACACAGAGATCATGGACTAAGATACCCCTCTTTTAGGTTACAAGGGTCTTCCACTCCTGTTTTCCAAGAAGCGCAGAGTGCAGAAGTTGCTGCAAGAGTATATTATCTTGGCTGTCTTAAAGATAAGGCACCTGGCTGTGCTGAATATCTCCTTCCAACATGGTTGATCTATGTATTTCACTGTTGAGATGTACAGAAATCAAAACCACAGAACCTCAGTTTTATAGTCAATATAGACTGGGAGAATGAAACTCCATTTTCTCTCTCTTCAGTCTCTATCACTCGATTCTTTTGGCATGGATACTTAGCGTACGGAGAAGCTCATTGATGTTGGTGAAATGGACCTGTATAATTGCCAACATTCAGAATTTCAAGGAGAGGTACAGGCAGAAATAAAAGAACTTGCATGTACCTTACAAAAAGCCTCCCATACTGAACCCATCTACACACATACATAGTACACCAGAAAGTCAAACAAAATTTCATGATGTAGTTTTCAGTTTGGGGAAAAGAAGTGAATGATTTGTGGTGAATTTCAACCTGTTTGTAGAATTCCCAGCCCTAAGGCTGCCTTCTACCCGCCCAGCCCTGCTGTGTGAAGGCAATGAGGTGGAAATTTCCACGCACATGGGCACCCAGGTCAGCAGATGGCGATGTTTCTCAGTTTTCTATCAAGACATCAAGCCAGAGGCTGTTAGGGATGCACAGCATTTATCAGATGGCTGTTAAATCAGCTCAAAATCTGTAAAGGCATGGTAGATCTCTTATTTATTTATTTTTACTTAGAGTTGATGAATTCTGTTAAATTCCATAATGGACAAATGAACACTGAGTGCATGTGTGTGCATGCACTGGGGATGGGAGCAGAGGTCCTGAATCTGAGATGGCTGAACCTTGGTTTCATCTCCCTCAGTTGCTTTGTGAAATAAGACTCCTCTTGTGCTGCCTTCTGGCCTGGGTTTAGCCAGCATGGGTCCAAAGGGCACTGACAGAGCTTTGTTCATTTTCTTTCCCATTTCTTTAGAAGTGGGCTGCTGCTCCTCCATCAGCAACTTTTGCCCCGAGCCCCAGGTACTGAGACAGAATCTGTGTGGGGCTGGTTGGGGAGCCAGAGCAAGGCTGCTCAGGGTTGAAGGATAGGGAGGGAGAAGGAGGGAGAGCTCACAGGCAGCCTCCCCTGGGCTGCATCTTCAGCTACACAGGAGAATTGGAAATGGACCCACTCCTCCCTGCTTGAGGCAGCAGCTGCTGCACTGAGGACGAGGCTCTTTAGAGAGGGACACAGAACCATTTTAAGCAGAGTGAGAGAAATTTGGGAAATAAATTGGTCTTAAAACACTGCTTGTTCTGTGCTGCCCCATTAAGGGAAATGGTATCACCCGGGATCCAGGACAGTTGGTTTTTAGGTCTCAATGTGCCACTATCCCACTACATGACAACAAACTTGTTTTTATTTTATTTTTATTTTTCTATCTGTAGTATGAGCTCTTTGAAGACTACACCCCAATCATATTGAAATTCTTACGAATTAGCAACCCTGACTGTACAGGCATTTTTAGATGCCAGGGCTTTCCTCTTGCCCAGTAGAATCAGTGTCTCTGGGGTGGGCTGGGGTATCTCAGCATGTATCTTTTTAACAAAGTGCCAAGGAGAGTCTATTGCAGCCTGGCTTGAGAACTGCTGCTCTAACCAAGAGTTCTCAAAGGGGGGGCCTAGGCCCAGTGGTGTCAGCCTTACCTGAGAACTTACTAGAAATGCAAATTATCATCCTTGTCCATCAAAATCAGACACTCTGCGGGTTGGCCCAGAAGTTTGGTACAAGCCCTGCAAGTGATGGGATACATACTAAAGTCTGAAACCCACTGTTGCAATGGAGAGGGCGAGGCTTGCTCACCCTTTTGCATTTAGGTGATTCCAGTGACTTCCGCTGGCAATGGGCTGTGGGAGCGCAGGTTGTTGTGTGTCATTTCCTGGCTGAAGCTTCTGATTGCTGGGCTTGACCTTTCCTTTTCCCAGCCATGTAGACTGTGTGATTCTAATCGGAATGTAACACATTGGTGCCTCTGTTAGCTTGCACCCCTGAGTTGCTTCAAGGGAGTCTTGTGAATGAGAAAAGAGCAACAAAAAACATTGTTGTGTTAAGTGACTGGAATTCTATGGCTGTTTACAACCTTAGAATCTTTCCTACCCTTAATATATGTATAACTATTGATGCTATAGTTCCTGCTGTTTGCTTGGATTGGTGCTGATATGTAAGCTTAAAAAATCAGCCTTATATTCTGAGGTGTCCAAACATTTATATTTGCTATTACAGTGTCCAAACATTGGGGTCTGGTTTGCATCCTTTAAAATTCTTCTCAAAGCCATGAATTGTGATGGTAATACTAGGAATTTGGTGGTGTTCCTTTTCCATTGTAAGAGCCCAAATTTTCCTTATCTTAGATCTCTTCTGGTAAGATTACTTTGTCTCTGAGAGACAAAAACTGCAACGTTTGAATTCTTTCTCCTAGGCAAGTGTCTTTGGGGTTGGTTTCTGAATTAGCTTCAGCTGCCATTGCAAAACACCAAAGACTGAGTGGCTTAAATCACAGATCTATTTCCCCTCAGTTCTGGAGGCTGTCATTCCAAGATAAGGGGCCAGTGTGGTTTCTCCGGAGGCCTCGGCCCGTGGCTTTCAGATGGCTGCCTGCTCTCTGTGCCCTCCCATGGCCTTTCCTCTGGGTGCACAGTCCTGGCATCTTTTCCTCCTCTTAAAAGGACACCAGTCCTATGGGATTAGGGCCCCATCCCTCTGACCTCATTTTACCTGCATTTTCCTTTCAGGTCCTATTTTCAAATACAATCAAATTGAGGATTAGGGCTTCAAGTATATGAATTTTAAGGGCATAGAATTCGGTTCACAAACTTCTTGCACAGTTGCTTCTTCCATTATGTATTTGTAGCCATTTCTCTGCTTCACAGGTTGGTCTGTTTACCTGTAATCCCTGCTTCAGATTTGTTAACAGAAACTTGCCCAGACCTCTGTTTTGTCATTTTTGTATTGATCTTTCTTGATCATAATTCCGTCTTGCTAAAAGATGACGTTATTGTTGTCATCAGAATCACCAGCACCACCATCATTAATGTTTTCGTCATAACCAAAATTTATTGAAAGTTTCCTATGAGCTAAGGTGACTGTGCATTGATGGAGGCATCACACGTTTGACCTTCCTGTCCCCTCATCAGTTTGCCCATCTTCTCTGCCTTGTAACTGTCCATCATCTTTTTATACTTCTGTGACATGGAAATACTGCTCTGGTCAAATAAATGTATCTTTGATCCTTTAGGTATACCTTACCCATTCCTGTCTTTGTCCATGAACTCAGATGACAATGTTCTCCTTTTGCCTCATTAATATATGATCCTCAGGGTCTTTGCTTATACACAGTAAATGACCAACTCTCATTCCTCCAGGGATCTCTCTGTGACTCCATCCATCATTAAATTAGGAGAGCTCAACAAAAGCGGCTGCTATCTCTGTGTATAAGCTCTTCCCTCTGGGGTTGGTGTGGGAGATCTCCCAAGAGTTGATCTGACTGGGTCATTAAGATGGATGAAATAACCATATTGACTGCTTAGTGGACTGGTTATTTCAGTCATTTTAATGAGAGAATTAGGCCCTAAGGCACTCCAAATCCTTATTTGATGATTGACCTAGAAGCAATCAATCCACCCATGTTGCTTTATACGAATCCTCTGCTTCATTCAACCAGTGCACTTCACTAGCTATAGGATCATTTCACGTAACTAATCTGAGCATGAATTTCCTAACAATTCTATATGCAACAGATTTGACCATTTCTGATATTTGTAAACTGGAGGTCCTACACAACGCTAAGGCTGTTTCCTGTCCCATACCTTTGCTCAAGCTTACCGCCTGTTTGGAATGCCCTTCCTGCATGTCCAAATTTACCCCTTGGACAGTGCCAGCTTAAGCCCTGGATCCTTCAAGACAGCCTTGTGTTATCTTCCCTGTCTGATTGCTTACTACCATTATTGTCTCACCTGGTCTGTTGGTTCAGGGACTGTTACAGCTGGGAGGGACTTTATATCAGCTCATGTTCCTGACCTTTTATTTTTCAAAAGAGGAAACCAGGGCACAGATTGGTTAATGACTTGCCCAGGAGCACAGATCAGACACCGTCAGACAGTAACACTTGCCTGGGACCCAAGAGTTTGGTACTGACTTTCCCAGTAAACCTCACTGGGTCTGCATGAGGGAGAGGTGGCAGGGCAGGTTTCCAAAGCAGGGGCCCATGCCAGGTCTATGGAAGTGTTGTGGGGGGTGTTTTGGAGGAGAGGGAATAAATGATGACCCTCTGTCTCCACAGGCTCCTGAGCCAAGTGAGAATGAGAAATGACAATGCTAGACTGAAGAAGGCAGTGCAGACTTACCATCACAGCTGCATACCTAATAGCTTGCCTCACCCATAGATCCTGGTATGGCTCCTCCACCCCCTCCACCTGCATCCCTCAAAACGCACATTTGGTCGCTGTCTGGCAGAGTGTGGAAATGAAAAGCAAATGCTCTTCTGCAGCATCTCTGCTTTGTCCCTGTGTGTCCTGGCAGTAGGGAGAGCATGAGAAGGACCTCCAACACCCTGCTGGAAGGCAGACTTGGCCCACTGGCCAGTTGAGCTCACCCCCTGTGGCAGGGAAGGAGCAGAGCAAATGCCTGTCCAGCCTGCAGGTGTGATGGCAAGAGATCCCAGCAGGTACTGAGCCTACTCAACTCAATTCTTTCTTCCCAGCCTCTCTGGCCACACAAATCACTCTTCAGTCCCTTGATGGGAAGTTGCTAAGGTGGTATTCTTTTTATAATATTTCTGAAAGCACGGAAGTTGCTAACTTACAGGCTAAGAGAAACACTGTGGGAGGGGAAGGGAGCATAGTTCTCTTGGCAGTGCTGCATAGAAATCAGTTTGTTGTGCCTATTTGCTTCTTTTCTAGAACCATGAGCCTGCAAAATTGCAGGCAGACAATCTACCAGGGCCAAAAAATAATTTTGATTCTTCCAGATGTCTGACAGTACTTTGCCCAGACCTGGAATTGAGGCTTGAATGTCAATCTGTCTATTTCATGCTGAGTACTTTACAAAAGTTTTTTTTTTTTCCCTATAGGACATTATAGAGAAGGAAAATTCTATTTCCTGGAGAACACAGACTGATTCAGTTGCCTGCTTATCATGACCTAAATAACTTACATGGAAAAAAAAAGAAAACAACATCTTACATGGAAAGGTCTCCATGGATTCTGGGCCCTGAGAACCCCATTCTTTCCCTAATCAAGTCCTACCTCTGATTTACCAGAGTCACTACTGTTTTGTAAAATCGTAGCTTAATTGCAAAGCCAGTATGTCCCACCTGATGTTCCTTCCTCCAGGGAGTGTGTGATTTTATGTGTAAATGTCATAGAATGAAAATCACAGAACCCTACCTCATCCCAGCAGTATTTATTGATCCAGTCAGGGGCATGAGATTTGGGGTCTGTGATACTTCGTGAAGGCTATAAGGAAGATATCTTGGAACTAATAGGTGTCATTTTTGTCCTTGCTCTTTTTTCAGATAGCCAGGGCCAGCACTTGGGGACAGCATTTGCTGGAGGAAAGACACTGGGGCAGGACTGGCCAGTGTACTGTAGGGGGCTGTGCTCAAAAGATGTGGGTTCTATCATAGCTCTACCATGAACTTCTCTATAACCTCAGACCGGCTACTTCATTTTGGGCTTTGTTAGGTGATCTCTAAGGTCCTTTCCAGCTCCAGATTCTATGGGTTTGAGTTCTCTGGCCTTTGAGACTTTGCCATATACAAAAGAGACAGTCATATATGCATATGAACTCCAAAGGCAGTTCCTTTACGAATAGGATGGTGAAGAGCACAGATAAAGGGACTAGGATCTGGGATATGTCTGCAGTAAGTCTGTGCTTCTGTAGGATGTATTTCTCTGTATCTCCATTCTGTTTTTCAAATACCTATTAACTTCCATTTCCTGCAGTCCTTAAAGCTCATTGTAATACAGGAGTAACATGTGGGATACAGTTCAGCTGGACTAATGATTCAGAGGAGAGGAACATTTTCTACTAAAAAAAAAGTATAAACTGGAGTTAGAGCTGAGTTCTACAGCTGTCACTAAGTGTTTACTTTTATGGCTTAGGAAAGACATAAAAAACAGCTACTTTTCAATGCTCTAGTGACCTATGTCTACCTTATGTTAAATGTTTCATGTCAAAGGACTGCACTGCTGAACTAGCCATGACATTTGAATAAACCCTGTTACTATGTTTTTAACTTGGTCAGGCACAGCAAGGTAAGTGTAATTCATGGCAAAGTCAAGTTCTCATAAAGTTCTGTGACCAGTACACAGTTGTCTTAGTGTGCTTGTCTTCATGACGTTGTCCACATCCATGACATAGTCTATGATATTATCTATCTGTCCATCTATTTAATAAAAGCATATACCTATGTGTATATGTGTTTATATATATGTATATGTTGTTGCATTGAATATTTTCTGAAACATCTGTATCTGTATCATTGTGTACTGAAAGTTTACCATGTCTAGGCTGTGCTAGCATCTTGCATATGTCATTAAGTAATGCTGTTTTCAGAAGCATCTTATGAGAATGCATTTATTATTCCTTAGTAGAGCAGCTCAGGTTCAAACTCCTATCTCCTAAATTCAAAGTCCACACTCCTAATCATTGTACCACATGAAGCATCCTTTACTTATTCATTCATTCAGCAGATGTTTATTAAATACTGTGAGTCAGGTATTGTGGGTCAACTGTTAAAAAAAAGAAAATCAGCACCCTCTCAAGTTCAGCTTTACTAAGGCCTCCTTGTTAGAGAAATTTACTGGGCATTATGAACAAAGTTTAGCTTTGGATCCTGGATACCCTGCAGTTGTGGTTACACTTGTAGAGTGTTTTAAGCATGAGGCCTAGAGAACTACATGGCTGTACAAGGGACTGTTTGCACTAAGTTCTGGAGGAAGGCTATGGCTCTGTGATTTATAGAGAAACAAGCAAGGTATGGATATTTCTGTCTTACAAAGATCTTTCTTAAACGGACATAGGACTGTGTCTACATGACCACAAATCTTTGGTTGACCAAAGGGGGAAAGTTATTAAAAGGTAGACATTTTATTAACCATAAGACATCATCAGTTCATTCTACCTTATTTCCCACATTAAAAAACATTTTATTTTTTCAAACATATACCAAGATAGACAGAATAGTGTAATGAACTTTCCAGCATGTATCATCTTGGCTGAAAGTGCATAAACTCCTGAACAATCTTATTTCATCTATATCCTGACCTATTTCTTTCAGAAATCATATCATCTCTTCTGTCAATACTTCATTATATATCTTTAAAAGATAGTAACTTTAAAAAAACATAACTACACTATTATCACTTGTAAAAGAAATTAAAACAGTTTCTTATCATTCAGTATCTAGTCAATATTCGAATTTCTGAATAGCTTTATAAATATCACTTTTTCTCCATTTGTTTCTTTGAATTAGGATTCCGGTAAAGCTCATGCATTGTTACTGATAGCTATATCTCATGAGGGCCTTAAATTTTCTCCTTTCATTTCTTTTTATTTCCCTTGCATATTATTTGCAAGAGAAATAAGGTCATTTGTCCTATGGAATTTTTCACAGTCAAGATTTTGTTGATTGCAGCAATATGATGTCACTTAGCACCTTCTTCCTCTGTATTTCCTGAAATTGGCAAGTGGATTCGGAGGAGGATTGATCAGATGTGGGTTCAATTTATTTTTGACAAATAAACTTAGATAGTTGTTTTTTCCATCAGAAGACATTTACTGTCATCTGTTTTTGTAATGTTAGCAGCCGTTGATGCTTATTGGCTTGACACATTAATTCACTGGGGATTTCACTATGATAATATTCTATATCCCCTTTTCATTTATTAGCTAGGGTACTTCTATAAAGAAGACTTCTTTTTTAAAACTATTTGGTAGCCCAGTTGTTCAGTTTGTGTAGGAAGGTCAAGATAGATGTTTACCTCTTCCCATTATTGACCAATTTTCAAAATAATGATTCAAACTACTATCAACATCTAATAGATTCTAATTAACTTAATTAAAAATATCATTATGAACACACTGATTCAAACACACATGTTATGATCCATTCTAATTATCCTTATCAGTGATCATAATATCTTTGGCCAGTGAGAAACTCTCCAGTCAGTTCCTGTGTACCTTTGACAAGATCCTATTTGTCTTTGATAACATTACTGAAATTTTTTATTATGAGTTTTTTTATTGAAATTTTGTATTACAGTTTTTTTTTTGGCTCATCTGGTACATCTGTTAATGTGCCTAGGGTCCTTTTGTCCCTTTAATGGGAAATGGTAGTTACGGATCATTATATGGATACTAGAGGCATTCTTCCTTAGAAGGTTGGTTTTATTTTTAGGCCTTTTCTGAGCTGGCAATAATTTTAAAATATAAAGTGGAACAATTCAAATTCAGGATTGTTGAGATTTTATAGAACTTTTTCCATTTTGTGTCTGTAATCTCTTTTGTTCTATGCATGAACCCATAGCTTCACCTCATATTATACCAATAATCTCAGCATAACAATACAATTACCTGAAATGGTTTAAGATTGTTTGTTTTCTGGTGGTTATTGTCTTTAGGATAGGATATATCTCAATAGAGCAATGTGAAAATCTACTTTATTTTAAAATCCCTTAGAATATTTTCTTTGTCACTTGATACCAACTGGATTTGCATTTTGGCCCATTTATTTAACTTTCAATTTTTTAGGGATTGCCTTTTAAAATTTAATTTTTTATATTAATATACAGTGTGTTTATATGGTTCCATAGTCAAATCAAAATTAATAAAGAAGTTGTACTTCTTTCTCTGTACTTCCCATTTGAATCCCTCTTATAAGTAACCACTTCTTTTTAATATTAGGGATTTTTAAATTGTAAATAGATTATATGTAACATGTGTATTACATATATATTACATGTATTATATATTTGTTTGTTTGTTTAGGAGAGCAAGTGAGAGGCTTTTATTTAGAGATAAAGTGAGAGGACAGAGCTCCTGGCTCATGCCAGGAGGGGACAAGAGAGCCCCATATTACATGTATTTTTATATTTGTATTCTACTCTTTCTTATATACATTGGCACATATTTTCTCTCATTTGGTTTTCTTTACTTACACTGTTACCTGGATATCACTCCATAATAGCACATAGAGATAAAGCTTATCTTTTTCATGGACATATAGTACTCTATTAGTAGCTAGATATGCCATGGTTTAGTCAACCAGTCTCCTATTGACATATATTTTCACTGTAACTAGCATCTAGTTGGTTGCTCTTACACATAGATTGGAAATGAATATATTGCCTATATGTCTCCTTATATTTTTACCAGTGAATTTTAGGATGTATTCCTGAAATTAGAATTGCTAGGTCAAAAGGTGAATGGCCCTTTTTCCAAATTCTGTCATGGTTATGCTGCTTTTCATTCCCACCAGCAGTGTATGAGAGTGGTGGCTTTCCATCACTCATCTATAAAGGATGCTGTCAACTTTGGATTTTTACTAACTTAATGTGTAAGTAATGATACCTCATTATAGTTTTAATTTGCATTTCTCTTTTTGTGAGCAAGGTTGAGCATCTTTTTATATGGCTAACAGCCACTTGAATTTCTGTTTCCTGTGGCTGTTCATTTCCCCAGCCCATTTTTCTATAGGGCCATTGGGTTTTAGAAGCTATTAATATAACCGAAACATTAATCATTTCTCTGCTCTATAAGCTGCAACTATGTTTTTCCAATTTGTCATGTATCTTTTGCCTTTTCACTTTCCTCATTTTATCCCATGATTCTCAGAAACTCTCCTACCTACCATGTATGACCAGAATTACTTTCTTTAGTTACCAGGGCCAAAATTGTAACAATAATTACAACAATAAAGTAGATTATTAGAAAAAAAGAGATTCTAAGTTCTCTTTGGGTTTAGATTCAACAATATTGTAATATTTGTTTCATTCTAGCTCAACAGTTTAAAAAAATTATAGACTTGGTTGGGTTTAGTCAGAACTGCCTCATTGAAACTCATTTAAACATTTTTTTTTTAGTTTGCTGAAGTACAACTTACAGCATATTTTTGTATTTATTGAAAGTTCAGTAATAACCCTCTTGAATAGGTTCCAAATATATCAGTGATGTGGAGAACATGTTTATATATCTCTGATTGAGTGCATTAACTCTTATTTTTGAGAACTTGACAAGATGGGAATTAGTTCAACAATTGTGGAAAACAGTATGGAGGTTCCTCAAAAAACTCAACATAGAAATACCATTTGACCAAGGAATTCCACTCCTAGGAATCTACCCTAAGAATGCTGGATCCCAGCTTCAAAAAGACATATGCACCCTTACGTTTATGGCAGCACTATTTATAATAGCCAAGAAATGGAAGCAACCTAAGTGTCCATCAGTAGATGAATGGATAAAGAAGATGTGATACACAATGGAATATTATTCAGCCATAAGAAGAAAACAAATCCTACCATTTGCAACAACATGGATGGAGCTAGAGGGTGTTATGCTCAGTGAAATAAACCAGGCAGAGAAAGACAAGTGCCAAATGATTTCACTCCTCTGTGTAGTATAAGAACAAAGAAAAAACTGAAGGAACAAAACAACAGCAGACTCACAGAACCCAAGAATGGACTAACAGTTACCAAAGGGAAAGGGACTGGAGAGGATGGGTGGGAGTGGATGGATTAGGGGGAAAAAAGGCATTACGATTAGCACACATAGTGTAGCCAGGGGCGGGGCATGGGAAAGGCAGTATTACAGAGAAGACAAGTAATGATTCTATAGCATCTTACTATGCTGATGGACAGTGACTGTAATGGGGTATGTGGGGGGGACTTGATAATAGGTGGTCTAGTAACCATAATGTTGTTCAAGTGATTGTACATTAATGATACCAAAAAAAAAAAGATGGGAATTGTGATTCTAAATCTACCAACTTCACAGGGCTTTGTGTTTATTCAATAACATCTATATGAAAAAAAGCTTTGAGAAGCATGAAACATTTTAGCAATGAAACATGGCCCTAATACTGTTGACCAAGTTGAGCTCAAATGTAGGAAAGACTTTGTCAGTATTAACTGAATAACTTAAAAATGATAGTCTCTCATTTGTCAGTAACTTTCTCAACCTGTCTTACCCAGGTGGTACTCACCTATATCACCCAAACTTCTATTCTGTCTGTGTGCTTATATTCTGAATTTCACTGAAAAACAGAAGGAAATATTGTGTGTGTCTGCATGTGCACACATACACCTCTGATGGGCAGACTTTGAGAATGTGGAATATTGGAAGGGCCTAGAGTCTTCATCTGAATGATCCAGTTTGGCTTGGAAGCCAGTTACAGGTCTCAGAGCTCTGGGATGCCCTGAGATTCTAACACAGGGGAGGAAGAGTGAGAGATGTCTACGAAGATTTTCACTCCCATCATGACGGAGGAAAGAAATGCCACAAGGCTGTCAAAGAAATGACCACTGAAGTCTTCTTTTTCTGAAGCTCTACAGGATTTAAACCACTAAAATATAATTGTGATCCTTTCTCATCACCTTATATAGTTTTCTTGCGTATATGTGGATTTGTACTGATTCTGCAACCATGTTTTAACATCCTTTCACCAAAAATACTATTCTGTTTCCCAGAACTGTCATTTAGGGCATAGGTCATGTCTTTTCTTCATTAAAAACTTGTCTCCAATTTAGTTCACTTTAATGCTTTTCTTTTACACAGCTGAGTTATATCATGGTTTTTAATTAAACTGCCTTACAGTGTAATACCTTACACATCTGTGAATTAGGAGGCTGGAACTGGAGGGAACCTAGGAGGTTATCAAGTTAAAACCTTGTTTCATTCTTAAGGAAGGTGCAATCTAGAAAACTGGAGTCCTCAAAATTTACACATATTTTTAGCTTGACAGAGCTAGGAAAAGAGCCAGGTGGCTTGATCCCATCCCAGGGCCCCTTCCACTGTGCCACTTACTTTCAACTCTTGCTCTGACATAAGCCTGCTGTGTGGCCTCGGGCAGTTAATTTGACCTCTCTTTGCCTTGGCTTTCTTTAAAAAAAAAATGGAGCTAATATAAATCTCATTCCCACCATCTCGGATATACACTGTGGATCAGAGAAGACATATGAATTTACATTTATGTGACTACAACTAAGATCACTTTGATAGAATAAAATTCTATCTAAAGGTAATATATTGTTCTGTTGAGATAGCCATGGACCAAGCTTATGTGGAATCAATATTGGTTGACAATAATGATATTGATAATGTGGCAAAGAAGTCTACATTTGTGTGATTCTGGGACTAGCGAAGCAAGGAATACAGCTTTAAAATTGGAATGTGAGGGCAAAGTAAAAAGCAGAACACAAAACTAAACACCTCACAATGACCCCCTGAAGACCTGAGGAATATGTGAGTCAAGGAGATTCCATTAAAGGGAAGTACAGGGACTTGTAAAACAATAGCCAATATGTGGTAGATTAAACATCTGCTGCAGACATAAACTGAATCCCTCTTGGAAATAGCCATATCCCCTCTAGAAATAACATTGTTCATAAGAACGTAATCTACAGTCCAATCATAGTAAAGTGAGGACACATAAACCCATTAATTCAAAGAGTTGCAATCTCACTTTTATTTATATTTAAGCTTTTAATCCTGAAACAATTAGTCATTTACTAGTATTTAATGACTGGCTTGCTAATTGTGTATCCCAGGATGGAGCTGAGAGCAGTTTACACACCAACAAACTGGTCATTAACAATGTTAATGATCAAATTCTCTGGGATTATGACTATTACAAGCTATAATTAACAATTTATAACCATGATTTTTGTATTTTTTTTTTTAGTGGAAAAAATAAAACTCAGGAACTATGCTTGAGCCTCAGATGGAAAACAATGAATGTTGGCCTCTCCAGTGTTTCTTCTATCAAGAACAACAGCTCTGGAGGCAAGTCTTGTTTTCCTAATCATTATTTGGGCTCAACAAAGTAAATGCTGCTTCTGGTCGACTGAGCAAATAGGCTCTGTTTTCTCCTTATTAGAGTGTCATGTGGGGCTTACTCCAGGACAACAACTCTCCTGACAGCTAGAAAGGTTTCTATTAGTTCTTGTTAAAAACAAAGGAATTAAGGATGGTGCTGCAAACTGCAAGCTTGGGCAGAATTTACCCCATGGAGAAACTCCTGGGCCTCATGGAAGCTTGCAAAACTTGTTAGAAAAATGTGTTCTTTTTACGCAGTAGCCTTTCTTCTCCATATGAAGTATCTTATTCCCTCTCATTCTCTCTTCCTTCTCACAAAAGCTTTCTTTCATGTCATTCAGCAGATGTGAATGATGGATCAGTAAAACTTTTAATCAGTATAAAGTCTTAGTGGAGGGACTGGCTTCTCCCCGTTGGCCTCGAAGACCTGCGCCCACCTCTCGGCATGCAGGCAGTGCAGGCAGGAGGCTGTAGTTTTCTTCAGGAACATCATCCTTGCAGGTTAGGACTCCAGCACAGAGAACTGCCACCTAGTAATTTCTTTAGGCTCTTCTTAAAACAGTTTTTATCCTTGGCATATGGTGAAATTGGGGGAATGAAATATTTACTTTTAAGTAAAAAAGCTATGATCTTAGCTTTAAAGAAAATCTTTATTAGAAAGGAAGTATTAGTGTTGTGGTCTTTAGTTTGTCTAGAGAAAAGCCTTCCAAATAGAAAAAATATTTCCAAGATAGAATTCTGATTAGAAATTTCCAAATTAGAGCTGAAATTAAGATATAAAGTACATTATATAATTTATGAAATATATAAAAAATATTTATAACCTAAATAAAAATGTGTAATGAATGATACACTTAATACATTCAGCATGCCTACATGGGCTGTTGACTGTGTCCTGGATACTGCTCTAAGACTGTGGGGTCTGGGACACAGAACTGTCACCTCTCTTGTAGGACAGTGGGGCCGGGTGGGGGGCGGCTCCTCATTGATAAGCCTTGAACAAGGAAGCTCTGGATTCTGTGGGAGTGTCTGTGGGTGTGGGAGGTGGGGGCTAACCTAGTCTTGGGTCTAGAGAAAGTATTCTGGGGAAATGAGGTTTCAGCCAAGAGGTGGGCCAACTTTCTCTCTTTGTAAAGACACCTGAACTTTGCAGGAAGTCAGGGCCTCTAATCAGCAGCCAACCTCAGAAACACTTTCTAAAAGGAACAGAGGGTCATAGCATGGCTAGAGGCTAGAAACAAGCTTAAAAGTGTCTGCAGACATTGGAGGAGTGGTGGAAATTAGGAAAAGAGAAGAAAAGATATGTTTGCATCACAAAACTACTATACTCATATGGCCTGAAAATTAGGGCACAGTTTTGACATATTAGACAATGAGCAGGAAAAGTTTTCATTCAATACTTACTACTAACACGGGGAGGTTATTTTTATTCGCCTCTTCTTAATGTCATCAGAGAAAGAAGGCCTGATTAACTTGCACTGCATCATTCATGGCCACGACCTCATGTAGGGGAACAGGGACCCTGCTGAGCTTCATATGTTATAAGGAATATAATGGTTGATAGGAATGGTTGAGCTCTTTCTTGTGAGTCTTACACTACTAGAAGCCTCTTCTTTACAGGAATTCATTTTTTAATTCAATGTTTTAAAGCAATAACTCTTGCACTAATACAGCTATGCCCTATTCCTAGGGCATAATTTCTATAACTTTCTAGAGGGCATTTTCCTTCAAGAAAAAGTATATATGGTTTCATAGGGTGGGGGGCTAAATGGTGTCTTTTTATTGTGTTTCCCTCCTGTACTTGGATGTCGCATGCTCTGACACCTAATTATCTGACATTGGATGTTTTTATTTACTGTGCAGTAAAACAGTGAAAGGTTCAACTATGGCATCCAATTAAGCAAATATTTTTCTTTGGTCAGCTGAAGGGAGTAGAAAATTTACTTGTTTTTCCTCTATTATAACTACTTTTCATCAGTTTCTGGACAAGTGATATCATTAATCCAACAATACACTTTTTTTGATATTGAGATAAGTCTGAATTTTAGAAACTGTTAACTTTTAAGAAGTATGCATAATTTAATTTCTTATATTTCTCTGATTTTATTCTTATATATTCTGGATTTTGTGGCTTTGCTTTTCACTGCTTTCATTCTGAACTAATTCCATATAAAACTGACTTATATTTAATATCCAAGATGCTGAGATAATGTAAGCTACCCCTAAAAATTGATCACAATTCATTTTAAATTAGAGAATTCATTTAAATTAATTAACTGGGTCATTATTTATATATAGTTGATTCCAAATTTTATTGGGAATAAAGTAATGAGTTGACTTGATAATTTTGGCACCTCCATAATTTAAGGCAAAAGATGACTCATTTTCTCTCTCATATAGGAGCCTCATAATTTCCAATTACTACTGCATAGAAAAATCAACTTGGTGTTGAGTTGTTAGCATATAAGAGGATGTTGATGTTGGACTGCAGCATTGCATAGCCCAGAGATAACCACATTCTTTCATGTGGCAAAGGGATATGTATCATTTAAATGAAGATAATGCAGAAGTGTTCATTCAACCCAGGGCAGGAAAGAAACCCACACTCCTTTAGGAAAACTGTGCTCTCCCTCTATAGCTCCCTGGATCACTTCAACTTTTGACAATTCCCATGGGCTCTGTAATTATAAGGCATTTACTGTGTTATTCTTTATTAGGTTGGTCTTTATTGTTCCCCAAAAAATTCTTTTAAGAAAAAATATCACTTTAAAATGTTTCCTCTCTCACAGTCGGGCTCAGCTAAGTGTAGGCAAAGGTGTGGCCCAATAATAATCAGCATATTATGGCAGTGGGCAGGAATCAAGAGGCCCCCAACTGTGTCATATGTTGACCCTTTAGTTGCTGGATTGTGGGAATGAAAGTCCAGGAGGTGCCTGAATTGGGGCTGGCGTAGCCAAAGATGCATTTTTAACCCTAGATATGGGAAAGTATTGTTGTTAGAACTCAGATGTCTGACTTCAGCATGTGACTAAAGTCTTGTCTCTTTTTGGCACCCAAACCATTATGACACAAACCCCCCATGTTGCAATCCTGCAGAAGCTCAGAATTCTACCATGTGCTTCTCCCAAAATGTCTTTGGACATGTCCAGGATGGCTGATGGGTTTGATCCCCCAGATCCCTCTAGGCTCTGGTTGCCTGCTGCAGCCAGCCATTGGCTTCAGACTGCTGTACCATTTTTCTGTAGCCATTTCTGTCACTAGAAATCCAGTTTTTCTTAGACAACTGCAACTCCCTCTGTACCAGTTATGGTGTAGGCCAATCCTTGCCCATAATTCCACACAGTAATAGCTGAGGACAACTTCTAGTGCTTATATGACTTTTTTTTTTTGGAAGAGGCTTTTATTTAGAGAGAAAGTGAGAGGACAGAGCTCCTGGCTCATGCCAGGAGGGGACAAGAGAGCCCCGGCTTATATGACTTTATATTAGAGGGAAAATGGAGAAACTAAAATCTGGATAATGGTGAGATTCTTCCCAATGTTCACTGGCTATGGACGTCCTCAGTGGCATCTCAGATGGATCCCATCTCCTTATCTCTGGCTCATTCTAGGGACCAACCACATTCAGTAGGCAGCTTTTGGACAGGGTTCCTCTAAAAATCTAGAACACAGTTCTCTAAAGCCTAGAGGGAGGACAGTCTTTTTATTCCTCTCCTGAGCCAGCATGCCTGCTTGCCTTCATGGACGTCCACCCACCAACTGTAAGACCATTTCCAGCATTTACAATTGCCTAAGTTAGGACCACTTAGTTCTGGATCACCCCACCCACAGAATGCTACAAGTCCACTCCAGGTTACCCTACAACCAGCCCTATCAGCCCTTTTATAAGCCTTTCCTCCAGCCTGAAAGGAAGAGAAGATGAGGACAAAATGTACTGTCTGCCTTTTTATGGTCTCTCCCAGTTTCCTATTAGGAAATACTGAGCAAGAGTAAACATGTGTGAGTCTCAGAAGAGAAAATAAATTTTGGTATAGGGGAGTTTAAATCCTGATCTGGGGAGAGAACATAATAAGGTATTATGACTCCTATAATTCCGCAAAATTATGCCCATTTTACAGCATCCTAAAAAACAGAACATAGTATCTGAGTCTGAAGTGCCTGTATTCAGATATGTTCATGGCCTTTAGTTCCCCAATAGGAAAACAGGGATTTTAGGTGGGAATAACTAAGCCTATCCATCAGATCAATCCCTCCTAAAAGAAACAGACTGTTTATGTCTGTTAAAATGGCTATCTTTCCCAGTTTCTAAACCACTCCTCCAATAAAAACAAAAGTTCTACTCTTTCAAGATATTTAGTGATATTAATTAGATTTTTAAAATTAAAACTAGAACTACAGAAAAAAATTAATAGGATTGTGGTCTCCTTGAGTACATGTAACATGGAATTGTGATGTTTGTGAGACACAGAAGGTGCCTGAGAGTGAAAATGTCTCGGAGCCACAAGGCTGTATGTCCATGATAGGGAGTAGGGAGGCAGTTATGAACAGGTGACATCAGGCTATGTGTATGTAGGTATCATGACAACCCTGTGCTGTTTCATTGCTCAAGATGTATTTTATCTCAGATATCAGAATAATATTTACAGATGTAGAGGGGTTTCTATTTCTGAACTTCTTTAATTCCTTCCCCATCTCTTGGTCAGCAGATGAAGTTTACTGTAGGCACTGCCCACAGGGGAATGACAAATATGGTAGGAATAAAGTCATTAGTCAGCTTTGACATTGTACAGCCCCCAAGAGAAGTAATAGTCTGGAAAGAAAAGCTTTCCTGTGTAAGAAGCAGGGTTTTTGAAATTTATAAAATATGTATATTCCAAAGGGACAAACACCTAAAGACTAAATATATTGACTATTTTTTTAAGTTTTAACAATTTTTTTTATTAAAGTATCATTAATACACAATCTTAGGTTGGTTTCAAGTATACATCACAGTGGTTCAACAGTCCCTGTGATCAACTTTATTGTGATGTGAATTATTGTACACTTTTATCCCCCTCCCCTTCTACCCCACACTCGTCCCCCACCCCTCCCCCTTGGTAACCACTAGTCACTTCTCAGTGGCTATGAGTCTACTGCTCTTTTGTTCCTTCTCTTTTGCTTTGTTTTTATATTCCACAAGTAAGTGAAATCATACGGTATTTGTCTTTCTCCACTTGGCTTATTTCACTGAGCATAATACCCTCTAGATCTATCCATGTTGTTGCAAATGGCAGGATTTCTTTTCTTTTTTATGGCTGAATAATAATCCATTGTGTATATGTACCACATCTTATTTATACATTCATCTATTCATGGACCCTTAGGTTGCTTCCACATCTTGGTTATTGCAAACAGTGCAGCAGTAAACATAGGGGTGCATATATCTTTTTGAATCAGGGATTATTTTTTCTTTGGGTCAATTCCTAGGAGTGGAATTACTGGGTCAATGGTTTTTCTATTTTAAGTTTTTGAGGAACCTCCCACTGCTTTCTACAGTGGATGCACCTATTTAGATTCCCACCAGTAGAGTAGGAGCTTTCCTATTTCTCTGTATCCTCACCAGCATTTATTGTTTCTTATCTTTGGATAGTGGCCATTCTAACTGGTGTGAGGTGATACCTCACTGTGGTTTTGCTTTGGATTTCCTTGATATTTAGTGATGTGGAGCATTTTTTCATGTGCGTGTTAGCCATCTGAATTTCTTCTTTGGAGAATGGATCATCTGCCCATTTTTTAATTGGGGTATTTGTTTTTTTGGTGTTGAGTCATAGAGTTCTTTATATGTTTTGGATGTTAACCCCTTATTAGTTAAGTCATTTACAAATATATTCTCCCATACAATAGGATGCCTTTTTGTTCTGCTGATGGTGTCCTTTGCTATATAGAAGTTTTTTAGTTTGATGTAGTCTCACTTGTTCATTTTTTATTTTGTTTACCTTGCCCGAGGAGATGTGTCCAGGAAAAAATTGCTCATGCTTACATTGAAGAGATTTTTGTCTATGTTTTCTTCTAAGAGTTTTATGGTTTCATGACTTAATCATATCTTTGATCTATTTTGAGTTTAATTTTGTGTATGGAGTTAGACTGTAATCCAGTTTCATTCTCTTACATATATATAGCTGTCCAGTTTTACTAACACCATTTGTTGAAGAGGTTGTCTTTCTCCATTGTTTATTCCTGGTTCCATTGATCTATGGGCCTGATTTTGGGCCAGTACCAAATTGTTTTGATTACTGTAGCTTTGTAGTATAGCTTGCAGTCAGGGAGCATAATTCCCCCAGTTTTGGTCTTCCTTCTCAGGATTGCTTTGGCTATTTGGTGTCTTTTGTGATTCCATATGAATCTGAGAACTGTTTGTTCTAGTTCATTGAAGAATGCTCTTGGTGTTTTGACAGGGATTGCATTTAATCTGTAAATTGCTTTGGGCAGGATGGCCATTTTGACAATATTCTTCCTATCTATGAGCAGGGAATAGATTTCCATTTATTAGTATATTCTTTAATTTCTCTCAGGAATGTCTTATAGTTTTCACCTCCTTTGTTAAGTTTATTCCTTGGTATTTTATTCTTTCTGATGCAATTGTAAATGGAATTGTTTTCCTGATTTCTCTTTCTGCTAATTCACTGTTAGTATATAGGAATTCAACAGATTTCTGTGTATTAATTTTGTATCCTACAACTTTGCTGAACTCAGTTATTAGTTATAGTAGTTTTTGGTGGAATCCTTAGGATTTTCTACATATAATATCATGTCATCTGCAAATAATGACAGTTTCCTTACCAATTTGGATTCCTTTAATCTCTTTGTGTTGTCTGATTGCCTTGGCTAGGACCTCACAGTAATATGTTGAATAAAAGTGGTGACAGTGGACATCCTTGTCTTGTTTCTGATATTAGAGGAAAAGCTTTCAGCTTTTCTCTATTAAGTATGTTGTTGGCTATGTGTTTGTCAAATATCACCTTTATTATTTTGTTGAGAGTTTTTATCATGCATGGATGTTGAATTTTGGCAATGATTTTTCAGCATCTATTGAGATAATCATGTGGTTTTTATCCCTCTTTTTGTTAATGTGTATGAATTTGTTGGATTTATGAATATTGTTCCATCCTTGCATGCCTGGGATAAATCCCACTTGGTTGTGATGGATGATCTTTTGATGTGTTTTGAATTTGGTTTGCAAATATTTTGTTGAGGATTTTGGCATCTGTGTTCTTCAGGGATATTGGTCTATAATTTTCTTTTTTTGTGGTGTCTTTGTCTGGTTTTGACATTAGAATGATGCTAGCTTTATAGAATGAGTTTTGAAGTATTCCCTCCTATTGTTTTTGGAATATTCTAAGAAGGATGGGTATTAGATCTTTTGTAAATGTTTGGTAGAATTTGGTTGTGAAACCTTCTGGATTTGGATTTTTGTTTGTTGGAGGTTTTTTGATTACCCATTCAATTTCATTGCTGGTAATTGGTCTGTTCAGATTTTCTGTTTCTTCCTGGGTCAGTCTTGAAAGGTTGAATTTTTCTAGGAAATTGTCCATTTCTTCTAGGTTGTCCAATTTATTGGTGTATAATTTTTCATAGTATTCTCTAATGACTCTTTGTATTTCTGTGGTGTCTGTGGTGATTTTTCCTTCCTCATTTCTGATTCTGTTTATGTGTGTACACTCTCTTTTTTTCTTGATAATTCTGGCTAGGGGTTTATCTATTTTGTTTCTTTTCTCAAAGAACCAGCTCCTGGTTTCATTGATTCTTTCTATTGTTTTATTCTTCTCCATTTTATTTGTTTCTGCTCTGATCTTTATTATGTCCCTCCTTCTACTGACTTTGGGATTCATTTGTTCTTCTTTTCTAGTTTCTTTAATTGTGATTACAGAGTGTTTATTTGGAATCATTTTTGTTTCTAGAGGTAAGCCTATAGTGCTACATACTTCCTTCTTAGAACTGCCTTTGCTACATCCCACAGATTTTGAGCTGTTGTGTTTTTGTTTTCATTTGTTTCCACATACTGCTTGATTTTTGTTTTAGTTTGTTGATTGATACATTGATTATTTGGAAGTATGTTGTTGCGTCTCCATGTGTTTGTAGACCTTTTTGTTTTCTTTGTGTAATTTATTTCTAGTTTCATACCATTGTGGTCTGAGAAGCTGCTTGATACAATTTCAGTCTTTTTAAATTTATTTAGTCTCTTTTTGTGGTCCAGTATGTGATCTGTTTTGGAGAATGTTCCATGAACATCTGAGAAAAATATGTATCCTGCTTCTTTTGGGTGGAGTGTACTGTGGATATCTATTAAGTCTGTCTTATCTAATGTATTGCTTAGTGCCTCTGTTTTCTTATTTATTTTCTTTCTGGTTGATCTGTCTATTGATGTGAGTGGTGTGTTAAAGTCTCCTAAAATGAATACAAAAGAAGAAACACAGTGTTGCAATCTATTTCCCTCTTTAATTCTGTTAGTATTTGTTTTACATATTAAGTGTCCCTATGTTGGATGCATAGATATTTATAATGGTTATATCCTCTTGTTGGACTGATCCCTTTATTATTATGGAATGTCCTTTATCTCTTGTAACTTTGTTTTGAAATCAATTTTGTCTGATATAAGTACTGCTACTCCTGCTTATGTCTCACTATTATTTGCATGGAATATCTTTTTCCATTACTTCACTTTAAGTCTGTGTATGTCTTTGGGTCTGAAATGAGTCTCTTGTAGGCAGCAATTAGATGGGTCTTATTTCCTTAGCCAATCTGCCACTAAATGTCTTTTGATTTGTGCATTCAGTCCATTTACATTTAAGGTAATTATTGGTAGTTATAGACTTACTGCTGCTTTATTAATAGTTTTCTGGCTGTTTTTGTTATATCTCCTCTCTGTTCCTTTCTTCTTATACTCTTCTCTTGTTATTGATGGTTTTCTTTAGTGTTGTAATTGGATTTCTCTTTTATTTAAAACTTATTTATTTATTTTTTATGTGTATATTTATTGTGGGCTTTAGTTTTGTGGTTTCCAAAGGCTGAAGGATAGCTTTCTTGCTATGTAATAGTCTATCTTAAATTGCTGATTACTCTATTTCAAACACAATCTAAAGGTACCTTTTTCCCCTTCATCCTCCTCCACATTTTGTATTAGATGTTATAATCTGCACTTTTTGTGTATCCTTTGACTGATTTTGTATATAGTACATCTTGCTTTTTTTGTTTTAATTTGTACTTGCTTGGTAATTAGTTGGTTTACTACTTTCCTGTTGGTTTATTTTCACTGGTGAAAGCTATTTAGCCTTCGTGTCACTTCCTTCTATAGCATATCCTGTAAGGCTGGCTTAGTGCTGGTGAATTCCTTCAAATTTTGTTTATCTGTAAATTTTTTAATCCCTGCTTCTAATTTAAATGATAATCTTGCTGGATAGAGGATTCTTGGTTGGAGGTCCTTCTGTTTCAGTACATTAAATATATCATGCCACTCCCTTCAGGCCTGTAGAGTTTATGTTGAGAATCCTGCTGATAGCCTGATGTAATTTCCTTTACAAGTAATCTTTTTTCTTTCTCTGGCTGCTTTCAACACTCTCTCCCTATTCTTGATCTTTGCCATTTTAATTATTATATGTCTTGGTGTTGTCTTCTGGGGTTCCTTTTGTTGGGGGATCTCTGAGCTTCCATGACCTGACTGTCTATTTCCTTCCCCAGATTAGGGAAGTTTCCAACAATTATTTCCTTAAAGAGACTTTCTATCTCTTTGTCTCTCTCTTCTCCTTTTGGTACCCCTATTATGTGAATACTGTTTTATTTGGATTGGTCACATAGCTCTCTTATCATTCTTTTATTCCTAGAAATCCTTTTTTCTATCTGTTTCTCAGCCTCTTTGTTTTCTTCTCTAATTTCCATTTCATTTACTGTCTCATCTACATGTTCTAATCTACTCTTAAATCCCTCCATTGTATGTTTCATCTCAGATACTGTATTCTTCAGCTCTGGGTGACTCTTTTTCAGGTCTTCTATCTCTGTGTTGAAGTTCTCCTGAGAGCTTGAATACTTTTCTCTAAATCCATGAGCATGTTTATGAGTTTTATTTTGAAATCTTTATCAAGAAGATCGGTGATCTCTGTTTCATTTAGCCCTCTTTCTGGGGTTCTGTCTTGTAGTTTTGTTTGTATCAAATTCCTCTGCCTGCTCATTTTGTCAGGGATTCTGTGTTTCTTCCTTTGTATTAGATGTCTCTGCTATGCTTTATGGTCTAATGAGTAATAACTTCATGAAGAAGGTGTGCATTGTGCCCAAAAGCTCAAGATTCTTCTATTTTGCAGGGGCCCCAGCTGTTGGCATGCTGTGGGCAGGGCCACCTTTCCATATGACTTCTGTAGTGGTCTAAGTCTGGTTGAGCAGCTTGCTTTGGCTTCACCTTTGTGATCAGCTTAGGAGTCTCTGTTGAACTTGCTGTGAGCAGGGCTGTCCTCTGCCTGACTTGTAGCAATGGCAGGGCATAAGGGTTAATGGGTTGGGTAGACTAATGTGAGGCTCTGCCCGTTCCAGATGCACAGCATCAAGTTTGGACACTTGCAGGGAGGAAGAAGTTTCCCTGTTGGGCTGAAATGGAGCCAAGGAAGCTGGGAGAGTCTCCTTCTGCCTGCCAGGCAACAAAGTCTGGTGCTACCACTGGGCCCAGTGGGTTGTCTGTCAGCTGCACGTGCAGGGATGAGCTTCAGGGCTGCATTGCCAGCCAGCAAGGGGGATGGAGCATCAATGTGCCCTTACTCCTAAGGAAAGAGTTCTATCCAAACCTTTCCCCTCTAGAACCACTCCCACTGCTGGAAAGTCTTTCAAACTGTTGTCTCTGCTTTGGGTCTCAGGACTGGCAGAGTGTGCCTGCCCTCCACATTAGCTGGAGTATCATCCTCCCAAAGTGTGCTGCCTGTCCCTGGTATCTAGCACTGATAATCAGCAGAACCCAGTGTAATGTGGGCTTGTTATCCTGGGGCAGATCTCCAGGGCCAGGTGTGCAGCGCTCCTGAGCTCCTACTCCCTCCCCACTCTGTTCCTCTTTCTCCCACCTGTAGGCTGGTGTCAGGGGAGGGCTTGAGTCCTGCTTGATCTCAGTTTTGCCACTTTACCCTTTTCTGTGTGGTCTTCTCTTCTTCCCCAGATGTAGATGGTCTGTTCTGCAGTCTTCAGGTCATTTTCAGGGTTAGTTGTATTTGCTGTATTTTCTTCTTTTATGTGTTTTTGGGAGGAGGTTTCTGCCTTGCCATCCTATTCTGCCATCTTTAATACAATCCCTAGAGTATTTGTTTTTACTCAAAGTGGAAGCAAAGAGAACCTGGAAACTATACACTGGTGCTTAAATTTTCTGTCCAGAAGTGACATTCTTCTTACATTCCACTGGCCCTAGTAAGTCATCTGATCTTGTAAAATGGGCATAATCTTGCAGAATTATGTTAATCAAATATCCACCTGTTATGTTCTGTAATCTTAATCTATAGATTCAAGGCAATTCCTTTCAAAATCTCTGAAAGTTATTTCATAGATTTTGACAAACTGATTCTAAAGTTTATGTGGAGAGGCAAAAGACCCAGAATAGCCAAGGCAGTGTTGAAGGAAAAGAACACAATTAAAAGATTGACACTACTTCAAGACTTATTATAAGGTGACATTAATCAAGGCAATATGGTATTGGTAAAATAATATACAAATAGATCAGTGGAACAGGATAGACACAGACATAGACTCAGGGAAAGACAGTGGAAGTTTGATGAGGAAGCAGAGGCAATAGAGAAAAGATAATCTCTTCAACACATGCTACTGGGAAAACTGGACATTCACATGCAAAGAAAGACTGTAGACACAGACCACAGTCTTTGCAAAAGTTAACTCAGAATGGTTCACACATATAAATGTAAAACACAAAGCCATAAAACTCCTAGAATATAACATGGGAGAATATTTAGATGATCTTAGATGTGACAATGGCTTTTTAGATACAACACCAGAGGCATGATCCATGAAAGAAATAATTGATAAGCTAGACTTCATTAAAATTTGCTGTATTTTCTGTCTTTATCAAAGACATTATCAAGAAAATAGAAAGACAAGCCACACACTGGGAGAAAATATTTACAAAAGACTTATTTGTTGAAAGACTACTATCTGAAATATACAAAGAACTCTTAATACTTGGCAACAAGCAAATGAACACCCTGATTAAAAAATGAGCCAAAGATCTTACTAGACACCTTTCCAGAGAAGATGGACTGACTGCAAATAAACATATTAAAAAATGCCCCACATCATATCTCATCAGAGAAATACAAATGAAAACAACAATCCACTACACCTGTTAGAAAAGCCAAAACAATCTACAACATCAAGTGCTCGTGAACATATGAAACAACAGGAACTCTTACTCATGGCTGGTGGAAATGGAAAAGGGTCCAGCCAAATGACAGTTTGGTTGGTAGTTACAAAACTAAACATATTCTTACCACATGATCCAGCAATTGTCTCCTTGGTATATACCTAGGGAATTAAAAACTTATGTCCACACAGACATCTATACACCGATGTCCATAGTAACTTTATTCATAATTGCTAAAACCTGGAAGCATGTCCTTCTGCAGGTGAACAGATAGCCCCTACAATGGAATATTATTCAGCACTAAAATATAGAAAGGAGCTATCAGTCCATGAAAAGACATAGGGAACCTTAAAGGTATATTACTAAAAGAAGCCAAATATGAAAAGTCTACATACTTAATGATTTCAACCCTATGATATTCTTGAAAAGGCAAAATGATGGCAACAGAAAAAGCTCGATGACTGCCAGGAGTTGAGGGGAAAAGGGACAAATAGGCAGAGCAGAACAGATTTTTAGGGCAGTGAAAAGAGTCTGTGGGATACTAGTAGCAGAAACATTTCATTAGAAAAACCATGTCATGTCAAAACCCATAGCATGTGCAACACCAAGAGCAACCCTGTTGATTATGGACTTTGGGTGATAACAATGTATTGATGTAAGTTCATCATTGTAATAAATGTACCACTCTTGTGGGGGACGTTATAATGAGGGAGGCAACACATGTGTGGGAAAAGGGAGTAATGAGAAGTCACTATTTTCTGCTCAGTGGTGCTGTGAATCTAAAACTACTCTGAAAAATAAAATCCGTTTTTTAAAAAAATTCACCTTTAAGCAGTCCTTCATAGAGAACAGAATGGGCATGTCCTCACTGATTGATGGCTTAGGCCCCCTTGCACTCCCCACCTTTTAACTCAGACACCATATCTTCTGCAAGTATTGTGTGCCTGACTGGACCTGGGAGAGCTGATGAAACCACAGACTGTGAGAGCCTTTTTACAGAGAAATTACAGGCTGGAGCCATATCCAGTCAGCTTCTTTATTTCTATTTTAGTCAAGAAGAAAACAACCTGACAAAGAAGGGGGAAAAAAAGTACAAAGTCAAAATGACAGGCAAGGAATGAAAGAATCAGGCCAGGGGTGATATATGAAATGTCCTACTTTTGATTTTCCATGTAGGGAACACTTAAAATTGATTTTCAATATTTCCATCAATATTTTTAGTCACTGTTATCTATTTCCTGTGACAGAGTGAATGTCCCATCTCATTCCAATCTCCCTCCTTCTCTTTCCCTATCTCCTTTCCCAAATAGTTAACACAGGCTGTCTTTTAAATAAGTTTAAATGTCCTTTAAATACAGTCTAAAAAGCCTACTGCTTATTAACCCAGCAACTATGGAGGATATCAAAACACATAATGACAGCTGAGTTTAGTGTTCAATGTAACACGGGCCTTTGTATTTCATACATGTGAAGTAACATTTCACAGAGGGAGAAAGCTATTTTTTTACCTTATTCTTTAGAGGTAGCCTTTTGGAAGAACTGCTGCTTCGTCTTAGGGCTCCCTCCGTGTGTCCTGGATCCTGTCTGATTAGAGACCACACACTGAACACACTTTAGGAAGTCCGTCTCTCCCTGGGGCCTTGGTGACAATCGGCCTTCTGTCTGGTCTGGTTAGCTCAGTCGGATGCCATGTGTATTGCTGATTCAGTGAGGCTAAGGAGGCCATACCCTGTGTTTGATTTTCTTGTTTTTTTTTCTCCTCATAAAAACCATTTCCAACTTCTTATCTACTACTAAACTCTATGTACTATTGGCCTAAGGAGAACAAGCTAATACGGTGGAGATAAAGCTATACAAACTACTGGTTGCCCTGCCCTTCTGGCATACAATGAATATTTCAGTGTGTATGGTGAGTCAGGGTTATCTTCTTCATATAAAAGTTTTAAATTCTCTTTAATAGGATGGGGATAGACAAATAATTTGCAGTAAGGTTTGGCTCACTTCAGCTTCTGCTGTGCAGCGACGCGAACGGCTGTGTCACTGAGCCGGGCATCGCAGTTCATGGTTCTGATCACTAAACGCGATTGGTGGTGGTCAGTCACATTTCCCCTGGACAACGTCAGGCAAACCACACTGTCCTCTGGGTGGTACTGGTTGCGTCATCGGCTGTAGCAGGACTATAGACGGTGGTGCATGCTTTCGTTTCATTAGCAGGAGATTGCTTCCCGTCTGGCAAGTCCTTCTAATTCTTCCAGAGCATGACCTTGATGCTGCGTCAACTTCTAGAATGAACCCTGCTGGAATATTCCAACCCTTACACCTCCAGAAGTGGCACAATCTATATATTAATGTCACCTACCTCTTTAGCGAATGTAACATGGCATTTTCCATGTTTTGACATTTTCATCTGTACCATGAATAATTTGATTCTAAACCTAGAGTAGATACCACCCAAAATAATTAGCCAATTTCCTCCCATCACTTTCTATGACACTTTCTACCGGCACCCTCATGACAGGAGGTAATTATTAGGTATCAATCTAAGTAGTTAATAAACAAGTATTAATATACATTGGCGAGGAGGCTTTGCTGACTCAAGTTTGTGTTTGCTCATGTTACATTCCTCTTTGCAAACTATCACATTGTATCTGTGACCTGGGCTTATTGTTTGAAAGCATTATGGCCAAAGTTTATATCTCAGGGGGTGGGTTCATGTCTCTGGAAGCCAAGGTTACCTTTGAGACTTTAGAAATCTGTTGACTTTATATACCAGAGACAAAACTATTCTGCAGTCATAAACTTCTGCAAATAATCAGGTCACTTGACAGTATGTGCAAATGGCCATTAAGGGAATCATTCAAGGGAGTACTGTTGCCTTGTCCCATGCCAAGGGTGAGTCAGGCTCATGAGTCAGGTAAAATACAATAGCCCAGGAATCAGGAAGTCTAGGGTTTGCTGAATCTGTCACAAATTTTTGGACTCATTTTTATAACCTGAACTTTTCAGTTCTCTTCCTCAAAAAGATTCAAAATATTCCTTAAACCTTAAGTATGATTATACTTGCATCTTCCTTTATTAATAGGCTCACCACCAAGGCTTATGTGACTTCATTGGCTTTTTGCCATCAGCAGGTGCACCTCTGCAAGGGCAATGATTTCTTCTGCTGCATTGCCCTGCAGACCTTTGAGAAGGTACCAATAGGTACCAGAAATACCATCTCATCTTTCTCCTCCTCCCTTATTTAATTAAAGGGAACAAGAGTTTCAAAATAAATCCTTTATGTAAGCTGTTAGGCTATATGTTTGAGTAATTTAAAAATTAATTAGATGTTTCGTTTAACCTGATTTCACCTGCTGAAATAATGTTGTGGAGGAATGGCAAAAAAGTATGAAAGAGTAGGAAGTTAGTGTGGAGGTAAAAAGAAAATTAGACAACAGGGGCAGCATCGATTTGCCAAGGCTTCCTGGACAACCTATTGTGTCTCCAGGGCATACTGAATTCAGTAGCATTCTAATGTTTCTAGGGTCCTTCAAAAAATGTCAATCAACTCTGCAGTGGGACTTGTATCTAGAGCTGGGCTGACCAGTCAGATAGCTACTAACCATTTAAATTACAATTAAACTTAG
Organism: Smutsia gigantea; assembly: GCA_032199065.1. Taxonomy (NCBI): domain Eukaryota; kingdom Metazoa; phylum Chordata; class Mammalia; order Pholidota; family Manidae; genus Smutsia; species Smutsia gigantea. The sequence continues at coordinate 112,748 of JAVSCE010011793.1, read as the reverse complement.
AATCAAAAACTCAGTTCCTTAATTGCACCAGTGACATTTCAGGTGCTCAGTACACATAGTTAGTTGCTACAGAATTAGATGGAAACTTTATCTGACAGCATTGTTTTAGAGAACTTGAGAATCAGAGCCTTCACTCAAATGATAAGTGCACATTGGATAAGTGCCCAATACGTTTTTATGGGAATATTTTCTTTGCTTGGGTTTCATCTGAAAATGTGTTTATTTGCTTGCTTGTTTTTACCGTTCAGACATTTGTGATTGCAGAACATGGCAAAGAAATATTTTCTCATCAAATTGGTAATAGAAGTGGGAAAGGGAAGGGTGTTGATGTTAACAGTCCTGCCTATGTATGTTAGACATTGTGTGTTAGGTGTATTCATAGTCACTTCACACATATGCACATACACGCATCACCCCACATATTACACAGAAGACCTATGAGAGAGGTTTTTAAAATGATCTCCATTTTTACAGATGTAGAGAAGACCCAGGACTCACAAAGTTCATATTCAATGAAAAGTTCAAATTCAGCCTTGTCTGACACCAAAGTTAGTCCCCCTACCATTACATACACACACAGCTGTGTCTTAAGATAAATATTACCCTCATGATTACTTCCCAAACCTTAAGCATAAAGCATTACATTTGCTTTTATATGACTTGTATGGACCTAAATATTAGATTAAAAAGAGCTGCTATTAAAGTAAGAATTGACCAAAATTTGTCATGATTAACACTGTTGTCCATTTGGAAAATTCTCTTTTCAGGACAAGATGAGACACATCCAGTGTAAAATGCATGTAGATTAATAGAGTCTTCAAAGAGACTGGAGCAAGAAAGATGTAAAAGGGAAAACAGTAAAAAAAAAAAAATTCAGCCGTTTGCTCCAATTTCCTGATAGTGAGATGCTTCCCTGTACTTGTCAAGCACAGCTTGAGAAATTCAGTTCTCAAATAAACCAACTGGGATGCATGAGGAAGAAAGACCAGCACATCTCAGATGTGTGTACAGGCATATTAAATTTCAAATGATTAAATGTCTGAGATGCAAAGAAGAGAAGCATGTAGCTAACCAACCCTTTTCTTATGAGCAAGGTAATGAAAGATCCTTTCACCATAAGATGTCAGGCCATTGCTCACCAAAAAAGACTTATTTCTGCAGTAACAGCATTTTTACAGTGTCTGGATGTAGCCTGTTTGCTTCCTTAGAAGCTCTACCTGGGAGGCAGCAAAGCATAGCAATTAACAACCCTCGCTTTGGAGCTAGACAGACTTGGGCTTGAATCCAGATTCTGCTACAAACTAATTGTGTGGGCCTGGATTGGTGGCTCAGTTCTCTAAGCCTTGGTTCTCTTCCTACAAGGATGGAGACTTCAATTCCCGCCTCAAAGGGTGGCTGTACGAACCAAGTGAGATGCTGCATGTAAAGCATTTGGCACTCTGGCTGGTAAAATTCTCAGGGTTGGCTATTATTATTATTAGCAATCCTTATGATTGAGATTTAACTGTCTCCTTCAGCTAGAACCCATTCATCTTAGCTGTCCCTCGGGATGCATAAAGAACGAATCAACTTTGCCATAGGGCAACAAGTGCAATGTACCCATCGGATTGAAGTCTATTAGTCATTCTTCATGTAACAACATTTTGTAATGTGATACTGTTTGGGTGGTACTTGTACTTCTCTCTTGTATATTTATGATTATGTTCCTCTAAAAACATGACTCTGAAAATGGAGTCGCGCATTTACAGATACAGTGTGACACTGTCACCTCCTCAAATTTAGACTCGACACCTTTGTTAATGACAAGGTTACTTTAGTTCCTTGAAAAGTAGGCCATAAGAGAACTTTGGGAAAGATGGAGTAGATCTACTTTTCTCTGTTCCTCCTCCTAAGTATAATTAAAAATCCTAGTCATTGTATATACACAAAACATAAAAAGACTGAAGGGTGGAAGACGATAGACCGACTAGGGAACTTGGGACCCAGAGAATGACAAAGTGGTGAGTTCCTGGGTTTTCATTTGGGGATTTCTCATATCTCAGATTGGGTTCTGGAGAAGTGACAACACAGACATGCCAAGGGAGGCAGACCATAACAAGCTCAGTAAAAGTCTGTTCTCCATTTAAAACACCAGGCTGACAGTGAGGAACCCTCCCTCACGGCCTGAGTCTGCTTGGGCTGCCTTAACAAAATACTATAGTCTGGGGGCTTAAACAGTAGAAATTCATTTTCTCACTGTTCTGGAGGCTGGAAGTCTGAGACTGACATGCCTGCATGGTCAGGTTTTGGTGAGCACTCTCTTACTGGCTTGCAGACGACCACCTTGCTGCGTCCTCACATGGTAAAGGGGGAGAGAACAAGCTCTCTAGTGTCTTTCAACTAACAGCACTAATCCTAGCAAAACAGGCCCCCGCCCTTGACCTGATTACCTTATAAAGTCCCAATCTCCAAATGGTATCACACTGGGGATCAGGGCTTCACATAAGAATTTGAGGGAATACAAACTTTTCATCCATACCACACATCTTGCTGGGATAATGGCAGGGGAGGCCTACTGGAGAGTCAAAATATTCACTACCCCCCAGCAGTAATGAGGCTAACTCCACTTCCACCCTGTGGTGTCAGCAGAGACTGCCTGGGGACCAGTAATGAAGCGCATTTACCCCTCCCAGCCAAGGAAGTATCATTCATTGAATATAAATGATGTAAATGTATCAATTCAAAGACAGATGTTGGCAGAGAAGATCAAGAAAACATCACCCAACTATATGCTGTCTATAAGAAACTCACTTTATATATAAGAAGGATGAATGTAAAAGGATGGAAAAAGACATTAGACACACATTAAGTAAAGTAGGAATAGTCATTAGTATTTGATAAATGATCTAAGAAGACAGCAATCCTGAATGGGTTTGCACCAAAAGAATCACAAAATATGTAAAATAAAAACCAAAAGAAATAGACAAACCTACAATTATAGTAGTTGTACTTCAACACTGCTTTATCAACAATGGACAGAACAAGGTAGGAAATCGACAAGGTTATGGAAGAGTTCCATGGCATCATCAACCAGTAAGATCTAATTAACATTTATAGATCATTCCACCCAATAAGAACAGATACACATTCAAGTGCCTACAGAACACACACAGTAACAGACCACAGCCTTGGTCATGAAACAAATCTTATAGATTTAAAAATAAAATCATATACAGTGTGTTCTGACTGCAGTAGAGTAAAATTTGAAATCAATAACAGTAAGATAACAGGAAAATCTTCAAACACGTGGGAACTAAACAACACCTCTCTGAATAATGTGTCCAATAAGTCTCAAGGGAGATCGTCATTTTGAACTGAATAAAAAAGAAAATAAAATTGATCAAAATTTGTGGGGCACAGCTAAGGTAGTGCTGAGAGGAAAATTTTTAGCCTTAAATGCTTAAATTAGGGAAGAGGAAAAACACTTCCATTTAAGCACCCACTTCAAGAACCTGGGATAAGGTAAATTAAAAGCAAATTCAAAAGAAGGAAATAATAAGGATAAGAGCAGAAATCAGTGAAATCGAAAACAGAAAAATGAGTGCACTCATCCAGTGTGATGCCTTTTCTTGCAAGACCAAGCTGTTATGTCAGGTGCCAAGAGTCCTGTAAAAGAGAAAAGTGACAGCAGCAACGCACCCCACACTCAGCCTGACACCCACGCCTCATTCTCCCCAGGTACCAGGCCCAGCCCCTTGTTGCACTTCTCTGGTGCTTCACATGGTAAGTGGAAACCTGCCTTCATCCTCTGTCCTTCTGTGACGAGACACATTCCCTGGGCAGTGGCATCTCACGTCCCCTAGGTCTGACTTGAAAACTAACAGGGTTGTGGTAACTTCTTTCCTTCCAGGAGACAAAGTCAAATTGTTGCTACCAAATTCCTATGCTTAAAAAAGAAAAGTACAGGACTTCCGGGAAGATGGCAACATGAGCAGGGCAGCGGAAATCTCCCAAAACCAAATATATTTATGAAAATACAACAAATACAACTATTCCTAAAAGAGAGACCAGAAGATACAGGACACCACCAGCCTGCAGCTACACTTGAGAGGACTCGGCACACTGCGAGGCGGGTAAGATACAGAGCCGCGACCCGGCGGGACCCGAGCACTCCTCCACCCCAGAGCACCGGTGGGAGGAGAGGATTCAGAGCGGGGAGGGAGTGGAAGCACAGGCCCTCCAAATACCCAGTCCTGGTGATCTGTGCTGGGAGCACTGACACACTTCGTGTGGTGTATCGGAGATTGGAGAGACAGAGGTGCAGATTCCAAGACAGTGGGTCCACCCAGCCGGTTCCCTGGGACAAAAGAAAAGCGTGTGCTTTTTTAGGGGTCTTGAACAGGCAGGGGCCCAACGGAGAAACAGGATCGTCCCAGCGCACTCAGCCAAGCAGGCTGGGAGTCCTGGGGAATTTCGGTCCCCTTGGACTGTGACTGGGAAAAGCAGTCACACGGAGATTTCCCACAGAAATCACAAGCCTCCCATTCGTTCCCTCCCCAACCACAGTCACAAAGGGCCCGGCAGAGCGGCGTGGCTGCGTAATAGTGGAGCAGCAGTGCCACCTACAGGATCCTCACAGTAACTACACCCTGCAGGGTTTTTTTTCTCTGTTTTCCCTTTCTTCTTTTTTTCTTTTTCTGACCACTTCTATCGCCATGAAAAGACAGAGAAATATGGTACAAACAAAGCTTACCCAGACAACCCCACACCAAACTACCCAGAGAGGGAACCTGATGGGATGGACATGCACAATCTTCCTGAAAAAGATTTCAGAATAAAAGTCATAACCATACTGATGGATCTACACAGAAATATGCAAGAGCTAAGGCAAGAAGTGAGGGAAGTGAGGAAAGACAATGCAGAGATGAGACAAGCGATTGACGGGCTTAGCAGCAGACTGGACGAGATGCAAGACACTGTTAATGGAATGGAAATCAGAGAACAGGAATACAGAGAAGCTGAGGCAGAGAGAGATAAAAGGATCTCTAGGAATGAAAAAATTTAAAGAGAACTGTGTGACCAATCCAAACGGAACAATATTCGCATTATAGGAATACCAGAGGAAGAAGAGAGAGAAAAAGGGATAGAAACTGTCTTTGAAGAAATAATTGCTGAAAACGTCCCCATGCGGGGGAAGGAAATAGTCTCTCAAACAATGGAAGCCCACAGATCTCCCAACACAAAGGGCCCAAGGAAGACAACACCAAGACACATAATAATTAAAATGGCAAAGATCAAAAATAAGGAAAGAGTATTAAAGGCAGCTAGAGAGAGAAAAATATCACCTACAAAGGAAAATTTATCAGACTATCATCAGACTTCTCAACAGAAACCTTACAGGCCAGAAGAGAATGCCATGATATATTTAATGTAATGAAACAGAAGGGCCTCAAACCAAGAATATTGTATCCAGCATGATTATCATTTAAATATGATGGAGGGATTAAACAATTTCCAGAAGAGCGAAAGCTGAGGGAATTTGCCTCCCATAAATACCTCTTCAGGGTATCTTAAAGGGTCTGCTCTAGATGGAAGCACTCCTAAGGCTAAAAAGAGGTCACCAGAGAAAATAAAATCATAGCAAAGAAAGCAGACCATCCAAATACTAACTAAAGGCAAAGAATAAAACACCTAGTATATAAAGAATGGAGGAGGAAAAATAAGGGAGAGAAATAAAGATTCATCAGACTGTGTTTACACTAATTTAACAAGAAAGTTAAGTTAGACTGTTAGATAGTAAAGAAGCTACCCTTGAACCTTTGATAACCGTGAATCTAAAGCCAGCAATGGCAATAAGTACATATCTATCAATAATCACCCTAAATGTAAAAGGACTGAATGCACCAATCAAAAGACACAGAGTTACTGAATGGATAAAGAAGCAAGACCCATCTATATGCTGCTTACAGGAGACTCACCTCACACCCAAAGATATACACAGACTAAATGTGAAGGGATGGAAAAAGATATTTCATACAAACAACAGGGAGAAAAAAGCAGGTGTTGCAGTACTTGTATCAGACAAAATAGATTTCAAAACGAAGAAAGTAGCAAGAGATAAAGAAGGACATTACATAATGATAAAGGGGTCAGTCCAACAAGAGGATATAACCATTTTAAATATATATGCACCTAACACAGGAGCACTGGCATATGTGAAACAAATACTAACAGAATTAAAGAAGGAAATAGAAAGCAATGCATTCATTTTAGGAGACTTCAACACACCACTCACTCCAAAGGACAGATCAACCAGACAGAAAATAAATAAAGACACAGAGGCACTGAACAACACACTAGAACAGATGGACCTAACAGACATCAACAGAACTCTACACCCAAAAGCAACAGGATACACATTCTTCTCAAGTGCACATGGAACATTTTCCAGAATAGACCACATACTATGGCACAAAAAGAACTTCAATAAATTCAAAAATATTGAAATTCTACCAACCAACTTCTCAGATCACAAAGGAATAAAACTAGAAATAAATTTTAGAAAGAAACCAAAAAGGCTCACAAATACATGGAGACTTAACAACACTCTCCTAATTAATCAATGGGTTAACGACCAAATCAAAACAGAAATCAAAGATATATGGAGACTAATGACAACAACAACACAAAGCCACAACTTCTGTGGGACTCAGCAAGGGCAGTTCCAAGAGGAAAGTATATTGCAATCCAGGCCTATTTAAAGAAGGAAGAACAATCCCAAATGAATAGTCTAAAGACACAATTACTGAAATTGGAAAAAGAAAAACAAATGAGGCCCAAAGTCACAGGAAAGAGGGACATAATAAAGATCAGAGAACAAATAAATAAAATTGAGAAGAATGAAACAATAGAAAAAAATCAACGAAACCAAGAGCTGGTTCTTTGAAAAAATATACAAAATAGATAAACCCCTAGCCAGACTCACTAAGAGAAAAAGAGAATCTACATACATAAACAGAATCAGAAACGAGAAAAGAAAAACCATAACGGACCCCACAGAAATACAAAGAATTATAAGAGAATATTATGAGAATCTATATGCTAACAAGCTGGAAAACATAGAAGAAATGGACAACTTCTTAGAAAAATACAACCTTCCAAGACTGACCAAGCAAGAAACAGAAAAACTAAACAGACCAATCACCAGCAATGAAATTGAATCAGTAATCAAAAAACTACCCAAAACAAAACCCCCGGGCCAGACGGACTCACCTCTGAATTCTACCAGACATATAGAGAAGAAATAACACCCATTCTCCTTGAAGTTTTCCAAAAAATAGAAGAGGAGGGAATACTTCCAAACTCATTCTATGAAGCCAGCATCACTCTAATACCAAAACCGGGCAAAGACCTCACCAAAAAATAAAATTACAGACCAATATCCCTGATGTACGTAGATGCAAAAATACTCAACAAAAGTTTAGCAAACCGAATTCAAAAATACATCAAGAGGATCATACACCATGATCAAGTGGGATTCATCCCAGGGATGCAAGGATGGTACAAGATTCGAAAATCCATCAACATCATCCACCACATCAACAAAAAGAAGAACAAAAACCACATGATTATCACCACAGATGCTGAAAAACCATTTGACAAAATTCAGCATCCATTCCTGATTAAAACTCTCAACAAAATGAGTATAGAGGGCAAGTACCTCAACATCATAAAGGCTATATATGACAAACCCACAGCTAACATCATACTTAACGGCGAGACGCTGAAAGCTTTTCATCTAAGATCGGGAACAAGACAAGGATGCCCACTCTCTCCACTGTTATTCAACATAGTACTGGAGGTCCTAGCCACAGCAATCAGACAAAACAAAGACATACAAGGCATCCAGATTGGTAAAGAAGAAGTCAAATTGTCACTGTTTGAAGGTTACATGATATTGTACATAAAAAACCCTGAAGACTCCTTTCCAAAACTACTAGAACTAATATCTGAATTCAGCAAAGTTGCAGGATACAAAATTAACACACAGAAGTCTGTTGCTTTCCTATACATTAATGATGAACTAACAGAAAGAGAAATCAGAAAAACAATTCCATTCACAATTTTATCAAAAAGAGTAAAATATCTAGGAATAAACCTAACGAAGGAAGTGAAAGACCTGTACTCTGAAAACTACAAGACACTCCTAAGAGAAATTAAAGAGGACACTAACAAATGGAAATTCATCCCATGCTCTTGGCTAGGAAGAATATTGTCAAAATGGCTATACTACCTAAAGCAATGTACAGATTCAATGCAATCCCGATCAAACTACCAACAGCTTTCTTCAATGAACTGGAGGAAATAATTCTAAAATTCATATGGAACCACAGAAGACCCCGGATACCCAAGGCAATCCTGAGAAGGAGGAATAAAACGGGGAATTATGCTCCCTGACTTCAAGCTCTACTACAAAACCACAGTAATCAAGACAGTTTGGTATTGACACAAAAACAGACCCACAGACCAGTGGAACAGAATAGAAAATCCAAATATTAACCCAAACATATACAGTCAATTAATATTTGATAAAGGAGCCTTAGATATACAATGTGGAGATGCCAGCCTCTTCAGCAGCTGGTGTTGGAAAAACTGGACAGCTACGTGTAAGAGAATGAAACTGGACTACTCTCTAACCCCATACACAAAGGTAAACTCAAAATGGATCAAAGAGCTGAATGTAACTCATGAAACCATAAAACTCTTAGAAAAAAACATAGGCAAAAATCTTGTGGACATAAACATGAGCAACTTCTTCATGAACATATCTCCCCAGGCAAGGGAAACAAAAGCAAAAATGAACAAGTGGGACTATATCAAGCTGAAAAGCTTCTGTACAGCAAAGGACACCATCAGTAGAACAAAAAGACATCCTACAGTATGGGAGAATATATTCATAAATGACATATCCGATAAGGGGTTGACATTCAAAATATGTAAAGAATTCATGCACCTCAACAAACAAAACGCAAATAATCCAATTAAGAAATGGTCAGAGGACATGAATAGACACTTCTCCAAAGACGAAATTCAGATGGCCAACAGGCACATGAAAAGATGCTCCACAGCGCTAATCATCAGAGAAATGCAAATTAAAACCACAATGAGATATCACCTCACACCAGTGAGGATGGCCAATATCCAAAACACAAACAACAACAAATGTTGGCGAGGATGTGGAGAAAAGGGAACCCTCCTATACTGCTGGTGGGACTGCAAATTAGTTCAACCATTGTGGAAAGCAGTATGGAGGTTCCTCAAAAAACTGAAAAAGAAGTACCATTTGACCCTGGAATCCCACTCCTAGGAATTTACCCTGAGAATGCAGCAGCCCAGTTTGAAAAAGACAGATGCACCCCTATGTTTATCGCAGCACTATTTACAATAGCCATGAAATGGAAGCAACCTAAGTGTCCATCAGTAGATGAATGGATAAAGAAGATGTGGTACATATACACAATGGAATATTATTCAGCCATAAGAAGAAAACAAATCCTACCATTTGCAACAACATGGATAGAGCTAGAGGGCATTATGCTTAGTGAAATAAGCCAAGCGGAAAAAGACAAATATGAAATGATCTCACTCATATGTGGAGTATAAGAACAAAGAAAAAAACGGAAAGAACAAAACAGCAGCAAACTTACAGAACCCAAGAATAGCGTAATAGTTACCAAAGGAAAAGGAACTGAGGAGGATGGGTGGGAAGGAAGGGACAAGGGGGTATAAAGGGCAGTACGATTAGCAGACGTAATGTTGGGGGGGGCCGTGGGGAGGGCTGTAAAACTCAGAGAAACAAGTAATGGTTCTATAGCATCTCACTATGCTGATGGACAGTGACTGTAATGGGGTTGGTGGGGGGGACCTGATGAATGGGATAGTTTAATAACCGTAATATTGCACATGTAATTTTTGATTAATGATACCAAAAGATATTATTAAAAAAAAGTACAAAAGTGTAGATAAAACCAAATTCATATGGTGGTTGGTGGATTTGTGCTTCATTTGTGTTAGTCTCAAGGCTTTTGAAGTAAAATGAAGAATAATCAAGATTGACTCCAGGTTTTAAAGAGAGATGTAGTCCTCTGGGGAGGGTCCCTTTACTCTCTCCACGACCACTGGGGAAGGAGACAGCTGAGGAGCTGATGGGGCGACAGGCACGGTGAAGGTGAACTCACTGATGGAGCTTCCTCTGACCTAGAGTCCACCTTTGATAGGGTCGGACAAAGGAAACAGGTCACATCTCAGTGTTGAAAGTATCTGATTTCAAGGTACTAGTTAAGGTTTTTATTTTATTTGTATTTTGTTTTGTTAATATGGGCAGCTTTTACCCCCAAGAGCACCTAGGTTCTGTGAGGCAGAAGGAGATTTCTTTAGAAGTTTGTTTATCTCTGTTCCTTTTACCTACAACAGAGCAATAGAGATTGGGGGGAGGGGAAGAAGTCGTGGCAGGTCCCATGTAATTCAGATTATTGGCTGAAGGGCATGGTCTGCCCTGCCCTGTCTCCCTTTATAGATGATGTAACAGTCCCAGTCGAGTTTGGGAGCTCACAAGGAAAATTCTCTTGAGTGGAATCTTATGTGAATGGCTTGCTGGAAACTTTTATCCCCTCATTTGAGTGTTGACTGCTATGTAAAGCAAAAACCATGAACTTGGATGATCCTTCCAGCTGTCAGACCCTCACCAGGGATCTTTCTGTCTCCCATCTGCTTTTGTGGCTACCTCCTTATCCTTTTTGGTGCTCTGGGTTCCTTGATTTGGTAAGTGGTTTAAATTTAATATCACAGATAATTTTATTTTGGCATCCTATCTCAGCTTTATATTTTGTTTACAGTCTTCCTCTGTCATTTTGGTAGTTTGTAGAGGTAACCTTTATTTCAGAGATGCACATATATACTTGCATTTAATAAATAGTTTCTAACTAATGACACAAGTAATTATACACCTAATAATTGTGTATACATTGCTTACACTCAGAAACATGATTTCTACTGCATTCTTGACCCAGAGGTGGCATCTATAAAATGTGTCATGGTTGAAGAAGTAGAAACCTGAACAACTTGGGGATTTTTCTAAACTACAACAAGGAAATCTATTTACAATAATTCATTTTTCAGTGTATTCCTTTGTAGCTTATATAGTGCTTTCACATGCATTATATCAGCTGTTCTCCATGAAAAATAAGTGTGGGAGGCAGGATGTGCTTACCCAATAGTAAGGAAATTTAGTTTTAGAGAAATTGAAAAGCCAGTCTATGTCCCATTATTGGAAATTGCCTAGTATACCCAAGTTCTGATTCCACAGTCCAGCTTCTCATCCTATCACATCTCCTCTACCTTCTTACATGTATGGTATGTCAATACTTAATTGACATCCAGTTTGGAGGCCATAATAGAAAGGACAGGACAGGAACCATGCAGCCCCTATTATTGCCCTCATTGAAGAATTGGGTTTTAGATCTGTGTCTTCTATCTTCCCTAAAATAAAACAAACAAAAAACCAGTATCTTACTCATCTCATGCTTGATACATAGTAGGCACTGAAATATTTGAATGAATATATGAATAACAAATTAGACATCATAGAAGAGCTGATGAAAGAGTAGGTTGACAAGAGTAACCACTAGGCCAATAAGAATCAGGGCTGGCCCATGTGTTACCTCTTGATACCCAGTTTATGTGTTCTCCGCAGTTAGCATCAGGCTTTCTACGCTGCTGCCAGACGTCCTAAGTGGAAAACTGTGATAAACACCCTCCCATGTTGCAGTTTATAACATAGTTAACCCCAGAAAACTCTAAACATGAAGTTTATGTGACCTGCAGATCCTGGGAGAACTAGATTGTTTTACATGTGGCTCTAGAAAGCCCTTTACACATTATGGTAAGTGAACAAGTCAGACAGAGAAAGACAAATGCTGCATGGTCTCACTTAATATGTGAATTCTAAAAATACAGGACTCATAAAGAAGCAGTAGATGGGTGGTTACCAGGGTATGGAATGCAGGGGAAATTGAAGATGGCCAAATCACCAGTTATGAGATGAGTAAGTTCTGGGGATCTAATGTACAGAATGATGACTGTAGTTAATGATACTGTACTGTATACTTGAAATTTACCAAGAGAGTAGATCTTAACTTTCTCACCACACACAAATGCTTAATGTGAGAGGTGATAGATGTGCTAACCTTTAACCTTTATGTAAGCATTTCAAAATACATATATCAGATCATCACATTGTACACCTTAAAGTTATACAATGTTGCTTGCCAATTACATCTCAATAAAGCTGAGAAGCATTAAAAATTTTTACAAATTATGTTTTACAAATTTGTAGAACCTTTGAAAATTATAGAACCATAGAACAAGCACAGAATATTAGAGTTATTGATTCTTGCCCAGTTTCTTTTTGTACATTAAAACTTTAGAAAAATTAATATATGAATACATACTCAGTGTAATGTTTCTAGCTGCAGAAAGGTATATAGAGTAAAAAAGTTTAAAATCTTCTATATAGCCTATATAGTATTGTCCATCAGATGAAGGGCCAGAGCTAAAAAAAAAAAAATGCCCCATCTCCACCGCACATGCACAGAATCACTGCCATGACATTATGGGGCAGTTGCTCAAATGGGGCTGCCACCGCTATCTCAGTTTACCCCAGGTGCTCCCTGTCCTGTGAATGAACCCCCATTTTCCATGTGGAGTTTGAAGAGCGCTGCCACTGGAAGAGTTCTTAATAGAGCTATGAAGTCGTCTTTGAGAAATTCCTTCATGGAAGGAAGTTTTTTTAGCTCTGGCCCTTGATCTGATGGACAAAGCTGTGGCTTTAGCCCATTCTCTGCCTGGGGTTGGACCCAAGGAATGACCTGCATTATCACACACTGAAGAAGTTAAGCAGGAGACAAGAGATTTTCATGTTAGCCAGTCAATAGTTATTTATAGGGCATCTATGTTGTGACCTGTCCTGTTTACATGTGGGAGATAAAGGAAAAAAATGAAGAAATGATCTCTGCCTCACACGATTTTGCACAAAATGATTGGCGAACAATTTAACATTTGCTAGGATGGCTGGTACAGGGCAGAGTTGTTTTTAATCTCATCTCTCTGACATTCCCATTGCCACCGCTCTAGTTTAAGTGCTGACTTCCTTAAGTTCCTGGACTCCATTTACAGTTTTCTTTTACTCTAAAATATGTACAGTAGAGTGCCACAATATTAGTCTTTATTTAACTTCTATTCAGAAGCCTCCAAAGGCTTCCCAGTTACTTGTGGTTTAACACTTTTAATACAGCAGTCTGCATTATTGGTTCTCACACACTTTCTAACCTTTACCTTTTACTCTTTGGTTCTCTTCCCATGTTAAATTACTTGCAGTCCTGCCAGCTGCCAACACATTCCCTCTCATTTCTCTGAAGAGTCCTTCACTGCTCATCAAATTGCCACCTCCATGAAGCATTTCCTCATTACTTAAAATAGAAATTCTTCCTCCGGTTTCTAAATTCCTATAGCAATTAGTCTGCAAGTCTCATGAAACCTAACTTTGCGTTGCCTTATGTACAGGCACTGGTAGAGGGTAAATACACAGAGTGCCAAAATAAAGTGTTCTTCTTTGTATCTTCTTCCCAACAGTACGACTGTTACAGAGAAATGTTAAGTAAATTAATGATTTTAAAAATACAGGGAGTCATAGGAGAGAACTGTCAGTATGAGTTGAGGCCGTTAGGAGAGATATAAACGTGAGACTGGATTTTCAGGATTCCCAGTGTGATCAGCCACCCCATCTCCTTGTTGGTGGAATTATGTCTGGAGACATTTGAAGTCTCTCCTAACTGTGCTTAATGACAAGTGTAGCCCAAATCCTACAGTGTCCTAAACTTGGCACTTAATTTTAGAGGGTACTGGGTGGTATCTGTTTGCGGTTTGAGGCCACAGCACAGCTGTATAGGACTTTATGGGCTCTTTTTGTACAGTGGGTTTCTTATTTTCAAAGAGAATCATTGAAAATATTGTTAAGCTGTTAACTATCTACGAGGTGATTGTGTGACTGTAATTACAACTGCTCTCTTCGTGGCAGACATTTAGGCAGAGAACTATTCCCACTTTCACAGAGCAGATTTTCTTCCCAAACATAACTACCTAACTTTCAACTTTTCTTTCTTCAGGAGAAAAAAAAGTTCTCAAAATGTTTTATTATTTGTGATTTACTTGAGGGTAAATGACAGCTTCCTATGTACTCCTGAAAGATGTTTCCTCTTCTACACCAGATTTAATAGGGGGGCAACTCTAGCCTTTCCATATACTCAAGGGTAGGCATTTTTCAGAGTGTTCCCCACGCTGCCTTGAACATTGCTTGGGTCTGTGTTGATCCAACAGGAGGAGAAGGCAAGTCAGCAAACACAGCTACATCTAGATGAACCTCCGGATGTTCCTCTGACCCAGAGACCCTGAGGACGGATTCCAAGTATATGTCAAACACACTCTTGCCTCAGGGTCTTTACACTTGAAGTTCCTTCTATACCGACTCCTCTTCCTCCAGATACATGTGTAGTTTACTTTCTCATTTCATTCTGTTTTTCTGCTGTGATGTGACCTTATCAGCCGGTGCTTGCCTTTCCCAAATAAATTAGCCTCCCACTTCCCACTCACCCATGCTCACACAATCCTATGCGTTATCCCATTTACCCTACTTATTTTCTCCTCATAGTACTTACCAGCATTTGACATACTATACATTTATTTACCTACTATATCTTCAACTATTAGAAACTGTGCTCCAGAAGGACAGGTTTTTTTTGTTTTTTGTTTTTTAAAAATAGTATCTTTAGGGTTTAGAACAATACCTGGCACACATTAGGCACCAAATAAATATGTATGAATGAAAAATAAATGTCCTTTAAGGCACCAGAGAATAATATTTTTTTAGTGCTCAAGACAGTCTTAGAGATGTAGTGCAATCCTTTTCCTTTACAGAGGGGAGGCTGAAGATTGGCGAGGTGGTGCGACTGCTGGGGTCATTGACGCCTGGGGGTAAAGCTGGGATCTGCCCCTGCTGGTCTGGCCTTCTGAACCCACCCTGAATAACCCAACCATCTCAATTCCATATGAAGAGTTTTCTCAGATGTGGACCTTTCAGTGTGAAAAACAAAGAAAGAAAGAAAAGCCAGGTTCCTTTTGAGAGAATAGAATCAAGATGGATGTCAGGGGATTTGATTATTTTCCAGGGCAAAAAGCAAGTCTCATATTATTGAGGGCCCAGGCATAAACCTTCTGTATCTCCTCAGTGTATTTAACATAGAGTGGTGATGGTGTTGTAGCCAAAGCAACTGAGCAAGCAGAAAACATACTGAGAATTAATATCCCTTGCTGCTTAATAACAACATATCATTTTGTAAAATGGAATGCCACAGCATGGTGGCAGCTGATGCCATTTGTTCTTGATGGTGACATTCTGTCTGGGGAAACAACACATCATGCATAGTTAGCAGATGCTCTCTGAGTCCCTTCTAACAGGTTTATAGAAAAGTTTACCATGAAACACAACCAGTTTTGAATGGCTCAGTAGGATCCACTTAAACACAAGAAGCTGTGAATGTTTTACCAAATGATATTCCAATGTGTATCATTTTCTTGCCTGGCCTCAAACTGAAGCAGCCCCCTCAGCCCTATGATGGCTCTGTGAGGCCAATGGCCGTGTGGCTTCCTGCCTACACTTTCTCCTTCCTCTTGGTTCTTGGGGCCATTTCTGAGCCTGTAATCACCTCCCCTCTTTCCACCAACTCATGTCTTTTCTACCTTCATAACCTTATTCAAGTTCACATTTAATTTACCTTCCTCACACTGACTCCTAAGTCCTTTACTTCACTTTAGCATTCCTTATCCACCCGTTCCATAGCTACTGTGTTCATTCCTCTCCATGTTTGTGAACTTTTCGCCTTGCATGTCAGTTTCCACCATGCATTGTGGGGAAGGATAGGAGGA
Organism: Smutsia gigantea; assembly: GCA_032199065.1. NCBI lineage: Eukaryota > Metazoa > Chordata > Mammalia > Pholidota > Manidae > Smutsia > Smutsia gigantea. The sequence goes on along the minus strand of JAVSCE010011793.1, from coordinate 96,731 downwards.
GAAGATAAAACAAGGTCTTTCTCTACAGGAGCTTACAGGCTTCTTGTGAGAAAAGTCTAACATTCATGAATGAGTTAAAGGTCAATTAATGGAAAATCATGCAGTATTGACAAGATGTTTCATGCACATGAAGGCATGCAGGATAATAGGAAAAAAAGGTGTTAAATTTGATGTCTAAATCTGGATTTGAACTTTTTCCCACTACTTACCAGTTATACAACCTTGGACAAGTAACTTAGTCTGTGAGATTAATCTTGGCTTCAGCCAAAAAACCCTTTCTCTTATTGCGCCTTTTGTTAGATCCAGATTCCCCAAGGGCAGGAGCCTCAGGAGCTTTGCCCAATTCTTGTTACCACTAGACATGACATGGGGATAATGATGAAGAAACAATCACTGATCAAGACGAATCTGAAGGGTGCTGGGAAGTATTCCATATTTACAAAAAAGCTCTTCAGTTGACTCCTGAAAATGCACTTCATTACTGATTTCTTTAACCTAAACACTTGCATCTTTTTGAGAATCTTCTTTCAAAATAAATATGTGCATAACTTAGACATCTTCCATCCATAAACACAAATGGATCTGCCCATAGCTTAAGGCTTGTTGCCTACAGAGTACCAGGAGTGAGGGATGGGATTAGAAGGATACAGAAAGACAAGGGAAAGAAAACTGCTCTGGTTAAAATAGCGTATGTCTTCTTAATTCACACTTTTGTCCAAAGCTGTTGCTACATACAGGGTATGTTTTTAGAGCCACATGCCCTGCTTTAGGCCCTTACATTAAGGTGAGCAAAGAAATACTATGTGTATTTGGGGGTTGTGTACTCTTTATTACAGAAACATTTATTGTTCAAAGCAATTTGTTTTCTTAGGAGGGGTTTAGTTTTTCTATGTTTTAGAAATGTCAGCTTTCCCCAAATGAAATCTGCAATGAACACATGACAGAATCACTCCCTGAATATTTACTGAGAGTTCACCTCAGAAAATAACTGGCTACTCAATGCAAGGTGTGTAAATGATCCAAAACAAATTGGGTTTCCTTTCTGTGAGGGTGTGGATGTAATGGAGCATGGAGGATGATGGGGCTCAATCTAGTGTAAAACCAGCGTGATTAAAGGGCCTGATGATTTGTTACCAGGAAAAACTCCTGTCAATCTTGATGATTAAACTAAAATAAGGTCCCACGTTGTCCCTGTTGGTGGAATGATATTTGCCTGCTCCTATCATTTTCTACAAATGCTAGAGTCTGGAATGGACCAGGTATTTGGAAAGAAATACATAAATGTGATATTCCCGTAACATTGAAATTTCATTGTGTATCTCAAAAGAACAGGGATTACCCCAGCTGGAGCCAGAAGCCCAGTTATCATTTCTAGTCAACTAGAATAAAAAGGCTCAAATCACAGGACTTTTCCAAACCTGCTCTCTCTACTTCTCCTTGTGTTCTCTCCTCTCAGACTTTTCCCATTATCAACATCTGACGTAGGACTTGGGGCATGGGAGTCCTTGGCTGGGCCCACAGTGTCTGGAAATTTAGAACACCAGACTCGCTGGTTGCACTAGGTGGGACCAGGGTGGACGGTTGTAGGTGATGGGCAGGCATAGCTACTTCCTGCCCCTGAAGTAGGGTTGGCTTTGTTGCAAGTAGCCACTTTGCTGTCCCACAGGTGCCTCTCCAGACCTGGTTTACTCAGGATTCTCCTTTCCTCTAGCAGGTGTGACTTTGGTCATTCACACCATGCCTTTTCCCCTGACTCATCTTAGAAACCCCTATTAATAACCCACCCCAAGTATGCAGCATTTTTGTGAGACTTTATGCTTCCTATCCTGGGTAGTTTATCTCCCATATTCTTTTACTATGAGGATGCAAATATTCCTCACCGTCCAAATATTCCTTGGAGGGACGGAGCAATTCGGCTAACATGAGCCACTTCCCCTGTAATCAGTGCTCTGATCCCCACCCTTCAGAATGTGTCAGTGATTTTTTCAGATTCTCTTATGACTTGTTTGAGGGTCTCCTAATGTTACATATCCCCCTTCTAGGGGTTTATCTGCAGTTCATGAAACATTACAAACTTTTACATTTTAGTAGGATCTGGGAAATACAACTTAATCTTTGGGCTTTTGAGTCTATCAGGGTAAAAATTAACTTTGTAATTAGAAGTGTAATTTGACACTTGAATGAATTCTCACTGCAGGAATGCCTTTGAAAAAAGATCTGACTCATGATTGATAGATGGGGCGGAGCTTCTTAGCAAGCCACTTTCTTCAGAGTTAATGGAAGAACATCCGAGTTCAGGGAATCACGGGTTGCTGGTAATTGAGGCAATCAGATGTTGCAAATAGGTGAGCTGTGACCAAATGAACTCCTGAATGACAGCAGGGGACAGCATGTGGTCTCAATATTTATACTGTGTAGCAGTGAACACCAAAGCTCCCTCTCCTATTTTAAAACAGCAGAAACTATCATCAGTGGATAAAACTGGATTTAATAGCAAGCCACTACGAGCTCATGATTTTCTGAACTGAGCATTTTTCTAAGGATAACGAGAGAAATAAATACAGCCAAGTAACTCTCATAGATTTTTTACTTTGATACTTCTTTTGGAAAGCAGATGTCACAGAATAACCCTAATAAAACACATATTGTTGCAGGGAGGATACCACTAAAAAACCTCAACCCAAGACTCTCCACTCTTGGCTTAAAATTTATCTATCCTTTCTGATTGTTTTCCTTGTTTGTTGCAGATTCCTCAGGTTTCAGAACTAGAAAGATTAATTAGTAATGACATTTACATGGCATTTTAAATAATGGGATCATGGTCTAGGTCAAGGAATTATATAATGGTTGTAATTTGCAAGTAGGCAAAGGCAAATATCAGCCCTAACTTGCGGGACAGCTGGGTTGAGAGACCCTTTATATCTAATAGCCCTTCTATTAAGTAGGAATAACAGCAAGAGTTACTGTACCCTTCTTTCTGTCGCTACAAATGACTGTGTACAAATGTTAACCACGCCCCCAAAGAGTTCAGGGTTCCCTTAAATTCATTCGCAATTATTCCTAAACCTAGACTCTCCTATTTAAAACGGTTTAGCCTATAAAAAATAATTATTCCCACATAGTGAGAGGCTATACATAGTGTGCCATACTATTTACAGTCATGAACTCACTGAAATATTAATCGAGGCTCAGAGATGCTAATAACTTGTGCAAGGTCAGCCATCTAATATGTGGCTGATCTGGGATTTAAATGCATTCTTACGTTCATAGAACACATTGTCCTTCTCTAGCAGTGTGTTCGCCTCTGCTGTAGAGAGTTTTGCCGGATTTTTCTTAATTTAGGTTGATTCTCCCAGTGATTAGCTTTAAAATCACATATTTAATAACCAGATCTAGAATTTTGCCAACAATGAGCATTAAGCTCCCTGAGATCAACTAGATATTTTTTTCCATGTCTTCTATCCTAAGCTTCATTTACCCTTTATCAAGTGTCCTGCACATTCTTGATAGGACATTGCTTTCTTCAGAGGAAAAGACGTGCAAAGTAGGTATTGAGTTCTGTCTGTTCTCTGTCATCTATCCACTACTGAGTCGTTGCTAACATCTATGATTAGAGCATTCCCAGTGTCACCATGAACATTACAGGAATTTCACATAACTGTCCCACTGACACTGGACTACACAAATCTCAAATTTACATTTAGAGAGACTTCCGGGAAGATGGCGGTGTGAGCAGGGCGGGAGAAATCTCCTCCCAACACTATATTTATCTACGAAAACACAGAAAATACATCTATTCCTAAAAGAGAGACGAGAATACACAGGAAAGCGCACAGCGTGCAGCTACACCCGAGAGGACTCGGCACCCCTAGAGGTGGTCTTAAAGAGCCCAGCTGACATACGTGGCAACTATCAGTGACCAAATTATACAGCCATGAAAAGACAGAGGAATATGGTTCAGACCCAAATCAACCAGACAACCCCAGAGAGGGAGTCTGAAGGGATGGAAATGCACAGCCTCCCTGAAAAAGAATTTAGAATAAAAGTCATAACCATGCTGATGGACCTACAGAGAAATGTGCAAGAGCTGAGGGAGGAAATGAAGGAACTGAGGAAAGACAATACAGAAATCAGACAAGCGATCGACGGGCTTAACAGCAGAATGGATGAGATGCGAAAGACTGTTAATGGAATAGAAAACAAAGAACAGGAGTACAGAGCAGCTGAGGCAGAGAGAGATAAAAGGATTTCTAGGAATGAAAGAATATTAAGAGAACTGTGTGACCAATCCAAACGGAACAATATTCGCATTATAGGAGTACCAGAGGAAGAAGAGAGAGAAAAAGGGATAGAAAGTGTCTTTGAAGAAATAATTGCTGAAAACTTTCCCTCGCTGGGGAAGGAAGTAGTCTCGCAGTCCACCGAAGCTCATAGATCTCCCAACACAAGGGACCCAAGGAAGACAACACCAAGACACATAATAATTAAGATGGCAAAGATCAAAGATAAAGACAGGGTATTAAAGGCAGCTAGAGAGAGAAAAAAGATCACCTACAAAGGAAAACCCATCAGACTATCATCAGACTTCTCAACAGAAACCTTACAGGCCACAAGAGAATGGCATGATACATTTAACGTAATGAAACAGAAGGGCCTCGAACCAATAATATTGTATCCAGCACAATTATCATTTAAATATGATGGAGGGATTAAACAATTTCCAGATAAACGAAAGTTAAGAGAGTTTGCCTCTCGTAAACCACCACTACAGGATATCTTAAATGGACTGCTCTAGAGGGAAGCACACCCAAGGCTAAAAAGATGTCACCAGAGAAAAAAAAATCATAGCAAAGAAAGCAGACCATCCAAATACCAACTAAAGGCAAAGAATAAAACACCTATTATAGAAAGAATGGAGGAGGAGGAATAAGAAGGGAGAGAGAGAAAGAAACATCAGACTGTGTTTACAATAACTTAACAAGAAGTTAAGTTAGATTGTTAGATAGTAAAGAAGCAACCCTTGAACCCTTGGTAACCACGAATCTAAAGCCAGCAATGGCAATAAGTACATACCTATCAATAATCACCCTAAATGTAAATGGACTGAATGCACCAATCAAAAGACACAGAGTAACAGAATGGATAAAAAAGCAAGACCCATCTATATGCTGCCTACAAGAAACTCACCTCAAATCCAAAGATATACAGAGACTAAAAGTGAAGGGATGGAAAAAGATATTTCATGCAAACAACAAAGAGAAAAAAGCAGGTGTTGCAGTACTTGTATCAGACAAAATAGACTTCAAAACGAAGAAAGTAGCAAAAGATAAAGAAGGACATTACATAATGATAAAGGGGTCAGTCCAACAAGAAGATATAACCATTATAAATATATATGCACCCAACACAGGAGCACCAGCATATGTGAGATAAATACTAACAGAATTAAAGGAGGAAATAGACAGCAATGCATTCATCTTAGGAGACTTCAACACACCACTCACTCCAGAGGACAGATCAACCAGACAGAAAATAAGTAAAGACACAGAGGCACTGAACAACACACTAGAACAGATGGACCTAACAGACATCTACAGAACTCTACACCCAAAAGCAACAGGATACACATTCTTCTCAAGTGCACATGGAACATTTTCCAGAATAGACCACATACTAGGCCACAAAAAGAACCTCAGTAATTTCAAAAATATTGAAATCCTACCAACCAAATTCTCAGATCACCAAGGTATAAAACTAGAAATAAATTTTAGAAAGAAATCAAAAAGGCTCACAAATACATGGAGACTTAACAACACTCTCCTAATTAATCAATGGGTTAACGACCAAATCAAAACAGAAATCAAAGAATATATGGAGACTAATGACAACAACAACACAAAGCCACAACTTCTGTGGGACGCAGCAAAGGCAGTTCTAAGAGGAAAGTATATTGCAATCCAGGCTTATTTAAAGAAGGAAGAACATTCCCAAATGAATAGTCTAAAGACACAATTACTGAAATTGGAAAAAGAAGAACAAGTGAGGCCCAAAGTCACCAGAAGGAGGGACATAATAAAGATTAGAGAAGAAATAAATAAAATTGAGAAGAATAAAACAATAGAAAAAATCAATAAAACCAAGAGCTGGTTCTTTGAAAAAATAAACAAAATAGATAAACCCCTAGCCAGACTCATTAAGAGAAAAAGAGAATCTACACACATAAACACAATCAGAAATGAGAAAGGAAAAATCACGATGGACCCCACAGAAATACAAAGAATCATAAGAGAATATTATGAGAATCTATATGCTAACAAGCTGGAAAACATAGAAGAAATGGACAACTTCTTAGAAAAATACAACCTTCCAAGACTGACCAAGCAAGAAACAGAAAAACTAAACAGACCAATCACCAGTGACGAAATCGAATTGGTAATCAAAAAACTACCCAAGAACAAAACCCCTGGGCCTGATGGATTCACCTCTGAATTCTACCAGACATATAGAGAAGAAATAACACCGATTCTCCTTAAAGTTTTCCAAAAAATAGAAGAGGAGGGAATACTTCCAAACTCATTCTATGAAGCCAGCATCACTCTAATACCAAAACCGGGCAAAGACCTCACCAAAAAAGAAAATTACAGACCAATATCCCTGATGAACGTAGATGCAAAAATACTCAACAAAATATTAGCAAATCGAATTCAAAAATACATGAAGAGGATCATACACCATGATCAAGTGGGTTTCATCCCAGGGATGCAAGGATGGTACAACATTCGAAAATCCATCAACATCATCCACCACATCAACAAAAAGAAGAACAAAAACCACATGATCATCTCCATAGATGCTGAAAAAGCATTTGACAAAATTCAGCATCCATTCCTGATTAAAACTCTCAAAAAAATGGGTATGGAGGGCAAGTACCGCAACATCATAAAGGCTATATATGACAAACCCACAGATAACATCATACTTAACGGCGAGACGCTGAAAGCTTTTCATCTAAGTTCGGGAACAAGACAAGGATGCCCACTCTCTCCACTGTTATTCAACATAGTACTGGAGGTCCTAGCCACAGCAATCAGACAAAACAAAGATATACAAGGCATCCAGATTGGTAAAGAAGAAGTCAAATTGTCACTATTTGCAGATGACATGATACTGTACATAAAAAACCCTAAAGATTCCATTCCAAAACTACTAGAACTAATATCTGAATTCAGCAAATTTGCAGGATACAAAATTAACACAGAAATCTGTTGCTTTCCTATACACTAATGATGAACTAACAGAAAGAGAAATCAGAAAAACAATTCCATTCACAATTGCATCAAAAAGAATAAAATACCTAGGAATATACCTAACGAAGGAAGTGAAAGACCTGTACTCTGAAAACTACAAGACCCTCCTAAGAGAAATTAAGGAGGACACTAACAAATGGAAATGCATCCTATGCTCTTGGCTAGGAGGAATCAATATTGTCAAAATGGCTATACTACCTAAAGCAATCTACAGATTCAATGCAATCCCTATCAAACTACCAACAGCTTTCTTCAATGAACTGGAACAAATAATTCTAAAATTCATATGGAACCACAAAAGACCCCGAATAGCCAAAGCAATCCTGAGAAGGAGGAATAAAACAGGGGGAATTACACTCCCTGACTTCAAGCTCTACTACAAAGCCACAGTAATCAAGACAATTTGGTATTGGCACAAAAACAGACCCACAGACCAGTGGAACAGAATAGAAAATCCAAACATTAACCCAAACATATACAGTCAATTAATATTTGATAAAAGTGCCTTGGATATACAATGGGGAGATGACAGCCTCTTCAGCAGCTGGTGTTGGAAAAACTGGACAGCTACATGTAAGAGAATGAAACTGGACTACTGTCTAGCCCCATACACAAAGGTAAACTCAAGGTGGATCAAAGATTTGAATGTAAGTCATGAAACCATAAAACTCTTAGAAAAAAACATAGGCAAAAATCTCCGGGACATAAACATGAGCAACTTCTTCATGAACATATCTCCCCGGGCAAGGGAAACAAAAGCAAAAATGAACAAGTGGGACTATATCAAGCTGAAAAGCTTCTGTACAGCAAAGGACACCATCAGTAGAACAAAAAGACATCCTACAGTATGGGAGAATATATTCATAAAAAACGTATCTGATAAAGGGTTGACATCCAAAATATATAAACAACTCATGTACCTTAACAAACAGAAAGCAAATAATCCAATTAAGAATGGGCAGAGGACATGAATAGACACTTCTCCAAAGAAGAAATTCAGATGGCCAACAGGCACATGAAAAGATGCTCCACATCGCTAATCATCAGAGAAATGCAGATTAAAACCACAATGAGATATCACCTCACACCAGTGAGGATGGCCAACATCCAAAACACAAACAACAACAAATGTTGGCGAGGATGTGGAGAAAAGGGAACCCTCCTACACTGCTGGTGGGACTGCAATTTAGTTCAACCATTGTGGAAAGCAGTATGGAGGTTCCTCAAAAAACTCAAAATAGAAATACCATTTGACCCAGGAATTCCACTCCTAGGAATTTACCCTAAGAATGCAGCAGCCCAATTTGAAAAGGACAGATGCACCCCTATGTTTATTGCAGCACTATTTACAATAGCCAAGAAATGGAAGCAACCTAAGTGTCCATCAGTAGATGAATGGATAAAGAAGATGTGGTACATATACACAATGGAATATTATTCAGCCATAAGAAGAAAACAAATCCTACCATTTGCAACAACATGGATGGAGCTAGAGGGTATTATGCTCAGTGAAATAAGCCAAGCCGAAAAAGACAAGTATCAAATGATTTCACTCATATGTGGAGTATAAGAACAAAGAAAAAATACTGAAGGAACAAAACAGCAGCAGACTCACAGAACCCAAGAACGGACTAATAGTTACCAAAGGGAAAGGGACTGGGGAAAATGGGTGGGAAGGGAGGGATAAGAGGGAAAAGGGCATTACGATTAGCAGATGTGATGTTGGGGGGGCACGGGGAGGGCAGTACAACTCAGAGAAGACAAGTAGTGATTCTATAGCATCTCACTACGCTGATGGACAGTGACTGTAATGGGGTTGGTGGGGGGGACCTGATGAAGGGGTAGTTTAATAATCGTAATATTGCACATGTAATTGTAAATTAATGATAATAAAATAAATTATATTAAACAAATATGGGGAAATGTAGTAACCACATGGTTTTTTCATGTGAAACCTTCATTAGAGTGTATATCAATGATACCTCAATAAAAAAAAGTCTATCAGGGGAAAAAAAAAATTTACATTTAGACTCAGCATCAAGAGGAAACATGGAAGTAGCATGATCGATAAGTGGTATCTGATTAATTTATTCAAAAATAAGTATCATCAGCCTGAATTCCATTTCCTCTCTGAAGGAGCCCTCTCTTAATTTAGACAGATGACTTTATTTTCTGAGTGTATTTGTGGTAGAATAGGATTGTGTTAACATAGGAATGATGAAATATATTAGTGGGATACACTTTTTTTTCCCTTCCTCTTTGAAACACAAGTTGAAAAGGGGATTTGTCACAAGAGGACTTTTATTCCCAGGGCATCATGCATTCATCTAAGGAATGTGATGGACCATGTGAAGCATTACAGTTTGTCTGTGGGATAAGGTCCAGTGGTACAGTGGATATGTTCAGAGCCATTCATGCAGAAATGCTCTGGAAGACCCTTTTAGACAAACTTTGAATACATACTAAGTCCTTTACTCCTTGCCAACAGCTCTTGTGAAGCCTAGCCTTAGTTTTCTCAAAGAGCTTATTCTTAAAATTTAGTTAAGTACAACCTAGTATCCACCATCTGTTAGAAGCTAGATCACTAACTGGTGTGTTTACAAACTATCTTACACACTCTTCATTGCTGTTGTATATTTTAGGAATAATGTAGATATATCTTTCCTTGGTTATTTTCATTAAAACATATTGAGTGACAATATGGCATTTGCTTGGTCAACATTTGGTGTAATGAATCATGAGGAAAAATATTTTTTTCCTGGTGGCTGATGTATAGGTATCTTTACAATTTGTAAGCAACAGCTGAACTGATTGACTATTCTTGTATACATCACAGCATTTGAGCATTTGTGCGTGGTGTGTCAGTTCTAGTTACCTTTTGGATCTACCCATGTGATGCCTAGACACCAGTTTGATGAAAAGCCTAGCTAACAACATCCATATATTTTATTGATCTAACAAAAACATTGTGAATAATAACTTTCATTTTTCAAGAAGTGTATTTAGGAAAAAGAATATTTCCATCAGGGTAGGGATTAAAGATGGTGGTGTGAGAGTTGAGACAGAGGCTTCCTCCTAAAACCGCATATAATATGAAAATATAATTAATACAACTAATCCTGAAAGAGCAACAGGAAAGAGGGCTGCGCCAAACTGCATACACCTGAAGAAAAGAATAAACCTCACGGAACAGGGTAATGTACCAAAGCCATGGCCTGGGTGGACCCAAGACCTTCCACCATTCCAGCACACCAGCAGGAGGAAGAGAAATGGAGCATGGAGGGAGTGGAGGCCTGGGACTGCTGAATACCTAACACCAGAGATCTGCTCTGGGAGCACAAACCTACATTTCATGGTACTTGCATGGTACTCTTGTGATTAGGGGGTTGGAAAGCTAAGACAGGCAGAATACCTGGAGAGATTGAGATTCCAGCCGCTGTGGAAAGCAGGGATCCATATCAAGCTGCTCTGGGACAAAAGAAAGGCAGGCAGTCTGAGAGACTTCCTAACAACAAGAGGGCTGCTAAAGAGGCAAGGATTGTGCAGAGCTTACTGCTCAGGAGAAAGGACAGGTAGACAAAATTGTCCTGTGTATGCAGCCTACTGCGTCTTTCTCCTGGCCAGCCCCACCTGGCTCGCAAACCAGTAAACCCTAACCTGGTGTTAGGCCAGCCAGAGGGAAGCCTCATCTACAGCAACTACAAATGCAAAGCATAGAGGCTTAAACCTGTGTGCTTGGCCCACTGGTTCTGGCAGTGGAGGCAGACATAGAGCTGGGAAGCAAGCAACAGCTCTTTTCTCCCCCAGGCATGAATACCACTCCCCTGCTACCCCCAATATTGCTTCAGGGGCTGAGCAGCTCCAGAGAGTATAGTTCCTGGGCACTAGAGGGCACCATATACAAATATGAAATGCCAAAGAAACCTGTTGCAAAGTAAAATTATGAATACAACTCCTGAGAAAGATTTAAATGACATCGACCTATGAGTCTTCCTGAAAGGGATTTCAAAATAAAAATCATTAATATGCTCGTGGAGGTACAGAAAAATATTTAAGAACTCAGAAATAAATTTTGGTCAGATATACAACTGTTGAAGAGCACAATGGAGGGTATTAAAAGCAGATTTGATATGGTGGAGGAGACGAAAAATTAAATAGAAATTAGAGAAGAGGAATACAAAGAAGCTGAGGCATGGAGAGAAAAAAGGATCTCTAAGCATGAAAGAATATTGAGAGAACTGTGTGATCAATCCAAACGGAACAATATTCGCATTATAGGGGTACCAGAAGAAGAGAGAGAGAAAGGCATAGAAAGTGTCCTTCAGGAGGTAATTGCTGAAAACTTCCCCAATCTGGGGAAGGAGATAGTCTCTCAGACCAAGGAGGTGCACAGATCTCCCAACACAAAGGACACAAGGAGATAGTCTCTCAGACCAAGGAGGTGCACAGATCTCCCAACACAAAGGACACAAGGAAGACAACACCAAGACATATAGTAATTAAAATGGCAAAGATCAAGGATAAGGACAGACTATTAAAAGCAGCCAGAGAGAGAAATAAGATCACATACAAAGGAAAGCCCAACAGGCAATCATCAGACTTCTCAGCAGAAACCTCACAGGTGAGAAGGGAGTGGCATGATGTATTTAATGCAATGAAACAGAAAGGCCTCAAACCAAGAATACTTTATCTGGCAAGATTATCATTTAAATTTGAAGGAGGGATTAAACAATTTCCAGATAAGCAAAAGCTGAGAGAATTTACCACCCACAAACCATCTCTACAGTGTATTTTGGAGGGACTGCTATACATGGAAGTGTTGCTAAGGCTTGATAGCTGTCACCAGAGTAATAAAACCACAGTAAAGAAAGTAGAATAGTTAATTACTAAGCAAATGTGAAATTAAATCAACTATCCCCAATGTCAACCAAAGGCTAGACAAAGAATACACAGTTTGATACCTAATATATAAAGAATGAAGGAGGAAGAAAAAGGAAGAGAAAATAAAGAATTTTTAGATTCTGTTTGTAATAGCATATTAAGTGAGTTAAGTTAGACTCTTAAATAGTAAGGAAGTTAACCTTGAACCTTTGGTAACCACAAATCTAAAGCCTGCAATGGCAATAAATACATACCTATCAATAATCACCCTAAATGTAAATGGACGGAATGCACCAATCAAAAGACATAGAGTTACTGAATGGATAAAAAAACAAGACCCATCTATATGCTGCCTACAAGAGACTCACTTTAAACCCAAAGACACACACAGACTAAAAGTAAAGGGATGGAAAAAGATATTTCATGCAACTGATAGGGAGAAAAAAACAGGAGTTGCAGTACTTGTATCATACAAAATAGACTTTAAAACAAAGAAAGTCACAAGAGACAAAGAAGGACATTACATAATGATTAAAGGGTCAATCCAACAAGAAGATTTAACCATTATAAATATCTATGTGCCCTACAAAGGAGCACTTACATATGTGAAACAAATACTAACAGAATTAAAAGGGGAAATAGAATGGAATGCATTCATTCTGGGAGATTTCAACACTCCACTCACTCCAAAGGACAGATCAACCAGACAGAAAAAAAGTAAAGAGACAGAGGCACTGAAAAACATGTTAGACAGATGGACCTAACAGACATCTACAGAATTCTACACCCAAAACGAGGAGAATACACGTACTTCCCAAGTGAACATGGAACATTTTCAAGAATAAATCATATACAAGGCCACAAAAAGAGCCTTCGTAAATTAAAAAGATTGAAATTCTACCAACCAGGTCACAGACAACAAAGGTATGAAGCTAGAAATAAATTACACAAAGAAAATGAAAAATCCCACAAACACATGGAGGCTTACCAACATGGTCCTAAATAACTAATGGATCAATGACCAAATAAAAACAGAGATCAAGCAATATATGGAGACAAATGACAACAATAATTTAACACCGCAAAATCTCTGGGATGCAGCGAAGGCCGTGCTAAGAGGAAAGCATATTGCAATACAGGCCTACCTCAAGAAAGAAGAACAATCCCATAGGAACACACTAAATCCACAATTAATGAAACTAGAAAAAGAAGAACAAATGAGGCCCAAAGTCAATAGAAGGAGGGACATAATAAAGATTAGAATATAAATAAATAAAATCAAGAAGAATAAAACAATAGAAAGAATCAATGAAAGCAAGAGCTGGTTCTTTGAGAAAATAGACAAAATAGATAAACCGCTAGCCAGATTAATCAAGAAAAAAAGAGAGTCTACACAGATAAACAGAATCAGAAATGAGAAAGGAAAAATCACTATGGACACCACAGAAATTCAAAGAAGTATTAGAGAATACTTTGAAAAATTATATGCCAAAAAACTGGATAACATAGAAGAAATGGACAACTTTCTAGAAAAATACAACCTTCCAAGGCTGACCCTGAAAGAAACAGAAAATCTGAATAGACCAATTACCAGCAACGAAATTGAATTGGTAATCAAAAAACAACCTAAAGGGCTCTCTTGTCCCCTCCTGGCCTGAGCCAGGAGTTCTGTCCTTTCTCTTTCTCTAAAAATAAAAGCCTCTGCCTTACTGTCCTAAAACAAAAATTAAAAAAAAACAACAACCTAAGAACAAAACCCCTGGACCACATACATGGCTTCACCGCTGAATTTTATCGAACACTTAGTGAAGACATAATACCCATCCTCCTTAAAGTTTTCCAAAGAGTAGAAGAGGAGGGAATACTTCCAAACTCATTCTATGAGGCCAGCGTCACTCTAAAGCAAAACAAGGCAAAGACACCACAAAAAAAGAAAATTACAGAGCAATATCCCTGATGAACATAGATGCAAAAATACTCAACAAAATATTAGCAAACCGAATTCAAAAATACATCAAAAAGATCATCCATCATGATCAAATGGAATTCACCCCAGGGATGCAAGGATGATACAACATTTGAGAATCCATGAACATCATCCACCACATCAACAAAAAGAAGGACAAAAACCACATGATCATCTCCACAGATGCTGAAAAAACATTTGACCAAATTCAAAACACATTCATGATAAAAACTCTCAGCAAAATGGGTATAGAGGGCATGTACCTCAACATAATAAAGCCATATATGGCATACCCACAGCCAACATTATACTTAACAGCAAGAAGCTGAAAGCTTTTCCTTTAAGATCGGAAATCAAGGCAAGGATGCCCACTCTCCCAACTTCAATTCAACGTAGTACTGGAGGTCCTAGCCACGGCAATCAGACAACACAAAGAAATAAAAGGCATCCAGATTGGCAAGGAAGAAGTTAAACTGTCCCTGTTTGCAGATGACATGATATTGTGCATAGAAAACCCTACAGAATCCACTCTAAAACTACTAGATCTAAAATCTGAATTCAGCAAAGTTGCAGGATACAAAATTAATACACAGAAATCTGTTGCATTCCTATAGACTAACAGTGAACTAGCAGAAAGAGAAATCAGGAAAACAATTCCATTCACAGTTGCATCAAAAAGAATAAAACATCTAGGAATAAATCTTACCAAGGATGTGGAAGACCTATACTCTTAAAACTACAAGACACTCGTGAGAGAAATTAAAGAAGATACCAATAAATAGAAACACATTCTGTGCTCATGGATAGGAAGAATTGATATTGTCAAAATCATCCTGCCTCAAGCAATCTACAGATTCAATGCAATTGCTACCAAATACCAACAGCCTTCTTTAGTGAACTAGAGCAAATCATTCTAAAATTCATATCGAACCACAGAAGACCCTGAATAGCCAAAACTATCCTGAGAAGGAAGAATAAAGCATGGGGAATTATGCTCCCCAACTTTGAGCTTTACTACAAAGCCACAGTAATCAAGACAATTTGGTACTGGCACAAGAACAGACCCATAGACCAATGGAACTGACTAGAGAGCCCTGATATAAACCCAAGCATATATGGTCAATTAATATATAATAAAGGAGCCATGGACATACAGTGGGGAAATGACAGCCTCTTCAACAACTGGTGTTGGCAAAACTGGACCGCTACATGCAAGAGAATGAAACGGATTATTTTCTAACCTCATACACAAAAGTAAACTCGAAATGGATCAAAGACCTGAATGTAAGTCATGAAACCATAAAACTCTTAGAAGACAACATGGGCAAAAATCTCATGAATATAAGCATGAGCAACTTCTTCCTGAACACATCTCCTTGAGCAAGGGAAACAAAAGCAAAAATGAACACATGGGACTACATCAATCTAAAAAGTTTCTGTACAGCAAAGGACACCATCAACAGAATAAAAAGGCATCCTGCAGTATGGGAGAATATATTTGTAAACGACATATCCGACAAGACTCACACGCCTCAACACCCAAAAAGCAAATAATCCGATTAAAAAATGGATAGAGGATATGAAGAGACAATTCTCCAAAAAAGAAATTCAAATGGCCAACAGACACATGAAAAGATGCTCCACATCACTAATCATCAGGGAAATGCAAATTAAAACCACAGTGAGATATCACCTCACACCAGTGAGGATGGCCGGCACCGAAAATACTAAGAAAAACAAATGGTGGCGAGGATGTGAGAAAGGGGAACCCTCCTACACTGCTGGTGGGAATGTAAGCTAGTTCAATCATTGTGGAAAGCAGTATGGAGGTTCCTCAAAAAACTAAAAATAGAAATACCATTTGACCCGGGAATCCCATTCCTTGGAATTTACCCAAATAACACAACTTCTCACACTCAAAAGACATATGCGCCCCTATGTTTATTGCAGCACTATTTACAATAGCCAAGATATGGAAGCAACCTAAGTGTCCATTAGTAAGTGAATGGATAAAGAAGAAGTGGTATGTATACACAATGCAATACTATTCAGCCATAAGAAAGAAACAAAACCTGCCATTTGCAACAACATGGGTGGAACTGGAGGATTTTATGCTCAGTGAAATAAGCCAGGCAGAGAAAGACAAGTTCCAAATGATTTTCCTTATTTGTGGAGTATAACAACGAAGCAAAACTGAAGGAACAAAATAGCAGGAGACTCACAGTCTCCAAGAAGGGACTAGTGGTTACTGAAGGGCAGTGGTGTGGGAGGGTGGGTGGGGAGGGAGGGAGATGGGGATTGAAGGGTAGTATGTTTAGTACACATGGTGTTGGGGGTCACAGGGAAAACAGTGTAGCACAGAGAAGGCAAACAGTGAATCTGTGGCATCTTACTACACTGATGGACAGTAACTGCATTGGATATGGGTGAGGACTTGATAATATGGGTAAATGTAGTAACCACATTGTTTTATTATGTGAAACCTTTACAAGAGTGTTTATCAGTAATACCTTAATAAAAAATGTTAAAAAAATAATAATTCCATCAAGTGAACATTCTGCCTAATCAGAATTTACCATTGTATGCTTAGATTATCAGTTTCCAATGAAATGGGGTAAAAAGGAATGAATGTCCCCTAAAATTCTGTTCAATATCATTGACTACATGTTTAACAATCTGAAGAACTTCGAAAGCTTTGGGATCACCATTCTAAGTAAAAATGTAATTACTCAGAATCTTAGAAGCAGGGAAGATGTGGTAGTTCAGTTGTATTTACATTTTTGGACATGTAATTTATTGTTGTTTTTTTCCCTTAAATTCCTCTGGTCATGTTTGTGACTTGATCGTGTAAGAGCTAAGTTAGGCAAGAATAAAATGAGATATTTAAATGGTAGTTCAGGTAGAGAGAATAGTGTGAGAAAAAATCCACTTTAAGATACAGGTGATTTAGACTATAACCAGAACCCCACAACAAAATTTGAGGGACTGTCTTCTTGGTGGTCATAAGTGTTATGAAAGTTAATAAACACAGTTTCCCAAGGACAACTACCAAGATGCAAACAATTGTTGCTGTTTTATGTATTATCCATGAGGGAGAGAGATGCTTTATGATAGAAAGTGCTTCTGCAGCTTTCTCATACAAGTCCATTTAATGACCACTCTCAAAGAGTTGCGCCTATTCTGATGTTCAGCTTAAATATATGTCTCTATAGCCCAAAGCCTAGTGTGTCTTTTGGAGTGGACATTCTTTGAATTTTCACAAGTCATTTCACTGTAGGGATAGTAATACTTCACTTTAACTTTAGAAGCACTTTCCCATCTTTGCTCTCATTTAGTTTTCATAACTAATTTAGATGCTTGCTGTGGGATGGTTATAATTCCCATGCCCTCGTGGGGGAAAAAAAAAAAGTCACTGAATCCAGGGCAGGTAGGAAAGAAGTATTTGAGAATCCACCAAATGATCTGTAGGCATGTCGTCCAGCAAGAGAGAAATAATCACGTTGGTTTCATTTTCTTTATGAATGAGAGCAATGGCATTGGCCATTAAAGTACATTGTATGCGTGTAGTTTTATTTAAGTTACATGTTAGGTTTTCAACAACCTATTAATAGTCAGATATTACAGGCTCATTTCTCTTCCCTGGAATCGTTACCTCCTGTGCTGCTGTCTGAAGTGGGAGAGCTCCTTACACCCAGGAGTATTTGCCTGAGAACTTGTCTCCACCATTTCTCCAGAGCTCCAGGGGTTCCCATATAAATACAATTTTTTAAAAGGAGGCTTAATTCTCCATGTTGAATATAAAGGATGAGACTTCTCCCCTGTCCTTTTTCTTAGAGGATTTCTTTAGAAAAATTCTAAGTTCATTCTCAGTCTCTTTGAAGTGTACATACATTCCTTTTAGAAATTAAATAAGTCTCTTATCATCTTTATGACACAGGAATGTCTTTCTTAAGGACCTGGGAGCTGTATCTTTGAAATGTAAACATCAAGGGAGATAGTACCCTATTTCCCTGTTAATGTGGGAGGGTAGGAGCCTAACTTCAGTGGGCATCTAGTCCCAAGTTGCAAAACTACCTCCTATGTCAATTTTATTTTGCCTTTGTCTGAAACCAATTAATGAATATGAATGATCACTCCAATTACCAGGTAAATTTAGGATAAACTATATGTAATAAATAGCACTGTTGAGTCCTCTTACTTGAGGGCTGGTTATTGTTTATCTAGAGAACATGTAGGTGGTGGGTTTTATTCTCCTGGCTATATGAAAGGTAAGATTTCTTTCTGTCTTTGCAATCTTTTAGCAAATTGCCTGTGGTGAGCATCACATTCTGGTTTAATGTTTATTCAGGAATCAAACTGTTTTCTTTTTCTACCACCTTTCTGGATAGGTTTTCTGGGCTGGGAGAAGATGTTTTAAATTATTTTCCCAACAACTTAACATGTATTTTCAGACTTCTGTGGGGAAACACCCTCATTAGGCAGTCCAATGAGGTGGTAAGAAATAATTCAGGTCAGAGTTGACACTGTCTTTACTCTGCCTGAAATGAGACTCTTGGCTGCCTGAGAGAGTTTCTGGGTAGTCACTAGTTCCCACTTAAGTGAAAATGGCAATCTTGGCAGGCAAATTCTTCTCAGTTTAATCCCTTCCCTGGACATCTAAAAATTGTCCTTCATACATGCTCTCTACTCCATCTCCTGCATCTCAGCCACTTCCCAGACTGTAGACTCTCTTTCAGGAAAACTCTTCTGGATTGGTTTCCAGACGTCTGGGCTTTTCCATCCAAGATTAGCACCTATTCCACCCCATGGCCAAATTAACTTCTTTCATTCCTCAAAACAGTCCCTTCTTTTCTCTACAACTGTGCTTAAATGGCCTTTCAAAGAGAGTTAATAGCCAATTAAAAGAGAGCTCTAACCATTAGTAGGACAGGCTTTTGTGAAGCATTGCATTTGAAAATCCAGTAGGATTGTGAAGATGGGGAGCTGGTGGTGGTGGTGTGAAGGGATAGGATGATTTCTACCTCATACAGATAAATAATAAACAAAATTAAACAACATAGAAGTGTTCATGTTTCCAAAAAACTGGATGATTGCTTCACATGACATGAATCTACATGGGCCTCTTTTGGAACAGGGTTTGTATGCTTTGTAATTTACCAGGTCAAGATAACAACATCCCTTCTGTAATTGTACATGTTGAATTCAAGGTGATCCTCACAAATTTGGGCATCCCCTTGCCTTGATGCTCTATTACCTCTCAATAAAGTTAGAGCTAAACATTAAAAGGCTCTGAATTATTTAAGCAATATTTATATCATTTGGGTAAAATTTTGTTTTATTAAATGTTTCTCTGGGTGACTTTTAATTGCCTTCTGTGGCTCCACTGCAGTTAATGCCTAACAGGCAGGTTTTCCCCTCTTCATGTCCACCTCCAGGCTCCTTGGCTTTTTCTGGGTTTTGCTTTGAGGTTTTCCCACCTGTAGAATGACACATTCTTCTCAGTGTCTTCAGTATCAGGAACTAGCACTGGAGGGGAGGGGTGATAGCTTTCAACCACACACTGTTGAATATTTGTCCTGTTTGTTCATGTGTAGGGCTCTTAGCTTTTTTCTGCATGCTATGACATATACCAGCTTATTTGTCATATAAGCTCATGCTTATAATAATAATAGTGCTACTGTAATTTGCCATTTTCTGATAATTGTATGGGCATTTCACATATTTTATTTGACTTCTAAAACTACATGAGATAGATACTATTTATTTCTCTATCTTCCAGAAAAGAAATTTGAAGGTTTTTAAGTTGAAGTAAGTAATTTGCCCATGGTCACACTGTGGAGCACCATATTTGGCTCCAGAGCTAGACCTTTTAGCCATGTTGCCAGACAACCATAAAGTGGCTAGAGTTTCTGTGTAGTTGCTAACCTTATTTTAAATGGATTCAAGATAGCATCATTCCTCTTTTAGAAAGTAGACAGCTGAAGCAGTAGTGTATAGTAATTAAGAATACAGTTCCATTATTTGCATGCCTATGTTGGTTGTTTTTATTACTGATATGTTGTTATTAACAAAAAGGAAGTTAAAAATAATCCTTAAATTTGGTAAGGGAACATTTCCAGTCCAGGATATGGATTTTTCTAACACAACACTCTTTCTCTGGATTGTTATAATGGAAGGGACCATTTTGTTCTCTGGAGGCTGTTACCCACAGAGCCATCCCAAGTCACCATGTTTATCCATGAACTCAGAATCAGTAATTTGAGAAACTAAATGAATTCAGCTTCTCTAAAAAAAAAAGACTAATTTATGGCTGGAATATGAAATGGGTTCAAAGTAGTATCAATGCAGAAGTAGACTTATTATTTTGTGACTGTAAGTGAAATTCAAATATTCTATCATTTCAGTTAACTCATTTGTTACTTTAATTTTAGGCCTTCTGAACACATTCCAGGGTTATTGTATAGCACTTTCAAATAATAACCTCAAAGAATAAAAATTTTAAGTTCCCAGATACTGAACAATACTGAGTAATAATCTTTAATGGGCAATTATCAGAATCTGACAGAGGAGGGATATCAGTCAAATATGAGAAGATGTAAGAGAAAATTGGTAGTTCATGAAAGCAAGAAATTGATTAACACTCAAGGCTTTTAAACTGTCTATTAGCTTTATGAAAAATAACCCCTCTGTCCTGACTGCCTAATATGATGGCCATCTCTTGGCAAAATGCATTCTTGAATTTGAACTGCAAGATTTTGATGCCTTACAGGGTTTTTGCTGCACTTCATTTATAAACCTAAAACAGCAAGCATACTGGCCTAGAGAAAAGTTCATTTTTAGCAAAGCTGCCTTTTAATTCAGGTGTAACACTGTGCCCCTAGACTCTGCTAAACTTTTGTGGCAAATATTTTCAGATCTATTTATCATGGTCACAACACGAAGTAGTTTCTGATTTATGTGGTGAGATTCAGACTTTTGGTATTTTCTCTCTTGGCCTCAATCCATCAGAAAGTAAGTCTGCATCCCATTTAACACCAATATAGCACTGTCGATAATGCCCCTGTACCCAGCATGCATAACAAGGAGGACCCTGGCGGAGATGGAGAGCTCAGGATGTGAGCTGGAACTCTAAGCAGCCTAACATGAAAGATTTTTCAAATGTATAAGATTTTTATATATTTGGAAGGGAATAATGCATGCTGCTGAATTAGAAAGCTAGAGAAGATTTCATATATAAATGGAGAAATACAGCAAAACTCCATGGATTTGGTATTGTTTGAGCACAAGGCTTTCTGGAGGTTTTGGTGAGAGAGGGGAGGGCTTCCACAGCAGTTTGGGTCAACCAGATCATTAGCCTCAATATCATCCTATCCTATTATATGGCACAGAGCCTGCACATTAATAACTGTCGGTTGGATGTAACTCAAAGTCAGGTCATGCTCTAGTTGCCTGTGACCCTTAGATTCCCAACTTGTACCACCCCATCATTTTGGACATCAGCACCACTTGGGTGATACCTAATATGTGTCACACTGCTTTCCTGTCTAGTTTCTCAGTTTTGTTAGGGGAGCCATATTGTGTCCAAGTCTGGTTGAGGTTGTTTTGGCTGAGGAGAGACATGAAACAAGTTGTGGATTTGTAACTGAGTATAAATATAGTTTCTGAAGTCTAACCAAATGCTGTCATGATATTTCTTTGTATCTCTGCACATGCTAGATACTATGCTCAGTAAATTTGCTGACTAGACAGGGGTCATTAAAAAAATGTGGGACTGCCATGTAGATGCTGAAGTGTTTAAAACAAAAAATGACAAAAAAACATTTGTTTAATCATAAAATGTTTACTGAGCATCAACTATGTGGCAGGCACTGGACTATACACTGAAATCCAGTCTTTGCACTGCAAGCCCAGATTTCAGTATTCTGGTATTAACACCCAGATTAACAAATGTTTATGGCCCAGGATAGTGGAAACTGTACTAAAATACTGGAATATAGGGGACAGAGTATGCAAATGGTATGGGTTTTGAAAAGAGATTCATAAAAGAGAGAAAAACAAGTCTCATGGAATTATTTACTTTTTATTGTGAAACTTTGTTATTGTATAACATAACACACTGAAAAGTGTGTAGAAAAAAGATGTACCGTGTAATGATTTACCACAATTTGAACATTCATAAAATGGTGCTTTTCAACTGTTGCAAAGAACTAGTTTTTATTTCTTCCTAATCCATCAGGTAAAAAACTGTAATGAAAATGAAATACTAGAACAGGAAAGGAAAAGATATGGTTCTATAAAAATGTATACTTTTGTAAAAATGAACCACCAGAAAAATAAAAGACAAAATCCACGTCCAATTAAAAAAATTTATTTATTATTTTAGGAGGTAAGGAAGTTAGCATCTTTTGTTTGTTTAATTAGGTTATAATTGATATATAACCATTATATTAGTTTCAAGGTACAATGTATTGATTCAATATTTATATGTATTGCAAAATAATTACCACAGTAAGCCTAGTAATCACCATACATAGTTGCCAAATTTTTCTTTTCCTGTGATGAGAACTTAAGATCTCCTCTCTTAGCAACTTTCTAATGTGTAACACAGTGTCAACAATAGTCACCATGCTATGGATTTCATCCCCATGACTTACTTATTTTATAACTGGAAGTTTGTACCTTTTGGCCCCCTTCAAAAGACATAAAATTATTTGGTCAAATAAAGTTTCTACATGTTTATTCCCCATTTCTCTATTTATCTAATGTGGATACATGCACTAATGGTGACACTAGAGTACAATTACTAAAAAAAATGCTGTGACCCAAAGTGATGAGGCTGGCAAATACAGAGCAGAGAAAAGGATATAATGTCACTGCAACGTCAGAGGAAGTCTGTGCATCATAGCCAAAGGCTGTCTCCCAGCAAAGCCTCCAGAGAGTCCAGATGTAGGCTCCAGTCATCTTACCTATGGTAGGACCTTATCAGACACACTTTCTCTTTTGAACCATCAATATGTGCATGGAATATTTTGGATCAAGGAGCCCCAAATGGAGTTTCAGCTGGTGCTTCTTATACTTGCTAGCCATATACACCTGTTCTTTCTACACAACCATCCCCAATGGATATTTCCCTAGTGATGGAGGAAGTTGAACACCTTTTCATCTGTTTATTAACCACTGGGATAAAGGCTTTATCCAAGTCTCTTGTCTATTTTCTATTGATTTTTATTTTTCTTATTGATTTATAGCATCTCTTTTTTTTATTCTGTATATAAACCTTCATATATATGTGTTGAAAACATTCTCTCACTGTGTGGATACCTTTTCACTCTTAATTAGAAGTATCTTTTGATGAGTAGAAGTCCTTGGTTTTAATGTACATTGCATCGGTATTTTCCCTTTACACTTAACAGATGATATGCCTTATCAAGATATCTTTTGGCACCCTGAGGTTATGAAGTTATTCTCTAATATAATCCTGTAGAAACCACATTGTTGTGCACTTCCATATAGATATGTATTTGTGTGGTGTGAGGCCAGGGTCAAGTTTTATTATTTCTTTCATTTGGACATCCAGTTGACCTGGGACCATTTTTTGAAAGGGCATTCTTTTCCATTGTTTTATAGCAGCATGTTGGTTTTGAATCAGCTCCCCATCTAGGTGCAGCTCTCTTTTGGGGCTTCTCTTCTATCCATTAATTTTCTTCCTACCCTTATGACACTGGCTCAAACTACAGTTTTGTGGTAACTTTTACTACCTGATAAAGTAAGTCCTTCTACCCATTCTTCTTAAGCAGTGTCGAGGCTGTCCTTAACCCTTCATGTTGCCATGTAAATTTTAGAATAGCTTGACAAATTTCACATAAAAATATTTTCAAATGTATATTGCAGAGTGTATCTCCATTAGTCTTTATATGTTTACTTAATGTTATTTCATACTTGTGAGGCCTTGTACAGATTTAATAGATTTATTCCTATGTATGTGTTGCTATATTCTCTGTTCGAAAATCTCACTTAGAAATGCAAGTGACATTTGTATGTTGGTTTTGTATCCTAGACCTTGCTAAACTCAGTTATTAATTATAATTTACCAGTATATTTTTGTGATTTCCTATATCCACAGTCATATCAACTATAAAGAAGGACAGATTTACTCACCTTGTCTATTGACATTTTGGTCTCCCTATAAGCAGACCCTAAGACAAGGATTCAATGCAAGTGGTTTATCTGGGAGTTGATCCCAGGAAACAGTGGTATGGAGTAAAAAAGTAAAAGAAGACAGCTGATGAAGTATTCCCTATCAACAAAGTTACTTTGAAAGGTTAATTACAGTGGAGAATTCGTGAATCATATAGAAGGCTTGCATTATAGTTATCACATTCAAGGCGTAAGCAAACTATTTTTTTTTAAGTCCTGTGCATTCATAGCTGAGGATTCCTCCCTGGGTTGAGTTAATTCCCTGGGGCACATCACTTCTACTCTGCCATTGGGACAGGTAAAGTGACTTCCACAGTGCAAGAAAGCCCTCGGGAAAGGAAAGAAGGTGCTGGTATTTGGTTTGCATGCATTGAAGTGGTAGATCAGGTGGTAAAGACAAAGCAACAGGAAAAGTCATTATATTTTCCAGTCTTTGCAGTGTATTTCTCCCCTGGAGTGTACTGGGTAGAACCTTCAGTCTGTGTTGAAAAGAAATGATAATGGTCATTCTTGCATGGTTCTTAATCTGAAAGGGAAAACTTTCACTATTTTACTGTTCACAGTGATGTTTGCTATAGAGTTATTATAAATACCCTTTCAAATTAAGAAAGTTTTCTTCTGTCCATAATTTATTTGTTTTTTAAAGTCAGAAGTGGATGTTCAATTCCATAAGACAAATTTTCTGCATGCAATGAGATGATTGTAAGATTTTTTCTCATTTATTTTGTACTTACACTGATTAATTTTTAAATGCTTAACTTAGCATTCCTAGAATAAACCCACTTGTTTGTTTTGGTTATTATAGATTACATAATTAATTTTGCTAATATTTAGTTTAGGAGTTTTGCATTTACATTCTTGTATGAGATTGCCTGGTATTCTTTTTCATTTTCTTAATTTACCAAATTTTCTTATAAAGATCTTGATGATTTTCTTAAATGATTGAGAAGTGTTCCTTATTTTTCTGTTGTCCTGAAGAATTTATATATTATTGGAATTTTCCCTACCTTAAATATTTGGAAGAATTTTCTGGTAAGGATATATTGCTGGTAAAGAAAAATCTAAACTGTTATGAACAAGTTCACCCAGTTTCGAGCAGTGAAGCAGCCAAAGCCATATCTCATTTTTTTGGTCCCTCATATCTCAGTTTCTGTTATGGACTGAATGTTTGCATCTCTTCAAATTCATATGTTCCAAGACTTATCAAGAAAAAAAGAGAGTCTACATAAAGTAAACATAAATAGAATCAGAAATGAGAAAGGAAAAATCACTATGGACACCACAGAAATACAAAGAATTATTAGAGAATACAATGAAAAATATGCTAACAAACTGGATAACCCAGAAGAAATGGACCAATTTCCAGGAAAATACAACCTTCCAAGGCTGACCCAGGAAGAAACACGAAATCTGAATAGACCAATTAGTAGCAAGGAAATTGAACTGGTAATCAAAAAATTACCTAAGAACAAAACTCCTGGACTAGATGGTTTCACTGCTGAATTTTATCAAACATTTAGTGAAGACCTAGTACCCATCCTCCTTAAAGTTTTCGAAAAAGTATAGAGGAGGGAATATGCCCAACATCACTCTAATACCAAAACAAGGCAAAGACACCACAAAAAAATAAAATTACAGACTAATATCCCTGATGAACATAGATGCAAAAATACTCAACAAAATGTAGCAAACCAAATTCAAAAATACATCAAAAAGATCATCCATTTTGATCACGTGGGATTCATCCCAGGGATGCAAGGATGGTGCAACATTTGAAAATCCATCAACATCATCCACCACATCAACAAAAAGGACAAAAACCACATGACCATCTCCACAGATGCTAAAAAAGCATTCGACAAAATTCAACATGCATTCATGAAAAAAGCTCTCAACAAAATGGGTATAGAGGGCAAGTATCTCAACATAATAAAGGCCATGTATAACAAACCCACAGCCAACATTATACTTAAAAGCAAGAAACTGAAAGCTTTTCCTTTAAGATCGGAAACAAGACAAGGATGTCCACTCACTCCACTTTTATTCAACATGGTACTGGAGGTCCTAGCCACGGCAATCAGACAACACAAAGAAATAAAAGGCATCCAGATTGGCAAGGAAGAAGTTAAACTGTCCTTGTTTGCAGATGACAGGATATTGTACATTAAAAACCTTAAAGAATCCACTCCAAAACTACCAGATCTAATATCTGAATTCAGCAAAGTTGCAGGATACAAAATTAATACACAGAAATCTGTTGCATTCCTATACACTAACGATGAACTAGCAGAAAGAGAAATCAGGAAAACAATTCCTTCACAATTGCATCAAAAAGAATAAAATACCTGGGAATAAACCTCACCAAGGAAGTGAAAGAACCCCTGAAAACTACAAGACACTCAAGACAAATTAAAGAAGATACCAATAAATGGAAACACATCCATGTTCATGGACAGGAAGAATTAATACTATCAAAATGACCATCCTGCCTAAAGCAATCAATCTACAGATACAATGCAATCCCTATCAAAATACCAACAGCATTCTTCAACAAACTAGAGCAAATAGTTCTAAAATTCATATGGAACCAAAAATAGTCAAAGCAATCGTGAGAAGGAAGAATAAAGCATGGGGAATTATGCTCCCTGACTTCAAGCTCTACTACAAAGCCGCAGTAATCAAGACAATTTGGTACTGGCACAGGAACAGACCCATATATCAATGGAACCGACGAGAGAGCCAAGATATAATCTCAAGCATATATGGTCAATTAATATATGATAAAGGAGTCATGGATATACAATGGGGAAATGACAGCCTCTTCACCAGCTGGTGTTGGCAAAACTGGACAGCTACATGCAAGAGAATGAAACTGAATTACTGTCTAATCCCATACACAAAAGTAAACTCAAAATGCATCAAAGACCTGAATGTAAATCATGAAATGATAAAACTCTTAGAAGAAAACATAAGCAATAATCTCTTGAATATAAACATGAGCAACTTTTTCCTGAAAGCATCTCCTATGGCAAGGGAAACAAAATAAAAAATGAACAAATGGGACTACATCATGCTAAAAAGCTTCTGTACATCAAAGGACACTATCAGCAGAACAAAAAGGCATCCTACAGTACGGGAGAATATATTTGTAAATGACATAGCTGACAAGGGGTTAACATCCAAAAAATATAAAGAATTCATATGCCTCAACAACCAAAAAGCAAATAACCCTATTAAAAAATGGGCTGAGGATATGAAGAGACAGTTCTCCAAAGAAGAAATTCAGATGGCCAACAGACACATGAAAAGATGTGCCACATCGCTAATTATCAGGGAAATGCAAATTAAAACCACAGTGAGATATCACCTCATGCCAGTTAGGGTGGATAACATAGAAAAGAATAGTAACAACAAATGCTGGTAAGGATGCGGAGAATGGGGAGCCCTCCTACACTGCTGGTGGGAATGCAAACTAGTTCAACCATTGTGGAAAGCAGTATGGAGGTTCCTCAAAAAAGTAAAAATAGGAATACCATTTGATCCAGGAATTCCACTTCTAGGAATTTACCCTAAGAATGCAGTTTCTCAGTCTCAAAAAGACATATGCACACCTATGTTTATTGCAGCACTATTTACATAGGCAAGAAACAGAAGCAATCTAAGTGTCCATCAGTAGATGAATGGATCAAGAAGATGTGGTACATATACACAATGGAGTATTATTCAGCCATAAGAAGAAAACAAATTGCACCATTTGCAACATGGATGGAGATAGAGAGTATTATGCTCAGTGAAATAAATCAGGCAGAGAAAGACAAGTACCAAATGATTTCACACATCTGTGGAGCATAAGAACAAAGCAAAAACTGAAGGAACAAAACAGCATCAGACTCACAGAACCCAAGAATGGACAAACAGTTGCCAAAGGGAAAGGGACTGGGGAGGGTGTGTGTGAATGGAGGGAGAAGGGGAATAAGGGGCATT
Organism: Smutsia gigantea; assembly: GCA_032199065.1. Taxonomy (NCBI): domain Eukaryota; kingdom Metazoa; phylum Chordata; class Mammalia; order Pholidota; family Manidae; genus Smutsia; species Smutsia gigantea. Next base: position 68,396 of record JAVSCE010011793.1, on the reverse strand, counting down.
ACGATTAGCACACATAATGTAGTGGGGGAGGCACAGGGAAGGCAATATAGCACAGAGAAGACAAGTAGTGATTGTATAGCATTTTACTATGCTGATGGACAGTGACTGTAATGGGGAATGTCATGGGGACTTGATAATGGGGGGAATCTAGTAACCACAATGTTGCTCATTTAATTGTATATTAATGATACCAAAATTAAAATTAAAAAAAATTCATATGTTGAAGCCCTGACCCACAATGTGTTGTTATTCAGGGGTGTGTATTTTTGGAAGTAATTAGATTTAGATGAACTCATGAGAGTAGGGTCCCCATGAGGGAATCAGTTCCTTTGTAAAAAGAGGCTCCAGAAAGTGGTCTCTTTCACCATGTGAGGACACAGCAAGAAGATGGCCATCTATATCCGGAAAGAGTCCTTACCAGAAATGGAATTAACTGGCATCCTGATCTTCAACTTCCCAGCCTCTAGAACTCCAGATGTCTGGTGTTTAAGCCACCCAATCTATGGTATATTGTTACAGCAGCCCAAGCTGACCAAGAGGTTTCTCAGGTCCACCCTCTGCTGTCCCTCCACATGACCATGCTTCTTTGTCCTTAGTTGAGATTTGGTGCCTTTTTATCTAGCAAGTATTCATCTGAGGCTTTCCTCTCACATTAAAGCCAGAGTTTGTTTAGTGCACAAGTATTTCTCACTGTTGTTTATGGTTTATAGTGGGTGACTCATGTCTAACAGTTTGGTCTGCTATTTAAAAGAGAACTTCAGAAATGCTAAGAGAGCATATGGAAGGCATGAGGAGCATTTAGAAATGTTATTCAACTCCACATATAATATCTCTGGTCACTCTTAGCACTTATGTACTGATGCATTTTCGGAGTGCTCTTGAACTCCAGTCTAAGCATAAGAACATACACAAACAGTAAGGGCTGACAGCCTGTTTAAGTTACATGTCCCCTTCCCTTACTTTACATTGCCTCGAGACAGTTTTATTTTGTTGGTTAATGGAGTTTTAATTAGAGAATTCAATTCTACACAAGAGCGGCTGGGAAAGTGTTCAGGAAAAAGAAAACATAAGATGATACATATTCCAAAAATGTGTCAAAAAATAATTAATTAGGGACTTCCACTTTTGGCAATAGTGGATTAGATAACTTGTACCAATGCTCTCTCAGAGGACAACTGGAAAAGCTAAAAAGTTTGAAAATTTTGAAATCATCTTCTCAAAAATACTGAGGACTAACAGGACAGTACAAAAATCAACAGGCCAAAATGCAGATCCTGATATTGGGGACCCTTGAGGGTGACTGAAGGAAGACAAAGTAGAAGTAAACCAATAATACAAATAGTATAAATCAAGGAAGAAGAAAATAAGCCTAAAATAGGTGAGGGTAAATAAGGCCAAATGTGGTTCTTTGAAAAGACCAGTAAATCTGAGAAAACCCTGGTGACAGTGATAAAGAAAAAAATAAGACACAAAAATCCAATGTTAGGAGTGCAGAAGCATTGTTTATTACAAATAAAAGGCTTTAGGAACTATTTCATGTCAACAAATTTAAACATTTTACTAAAATGAGAAAATGCTTGAAAAGTATAAGTTAACAAAACTGATGTAAGAAGAAATGAAATAGTAATATTTATATAACTTATACTAAAGAAGTTGAATCTGACTTTTTAACACTAATCTACATTGTTAAATTCTCACCCCAAGTAATGTAGTTCCTGTCAATATAGAATATTACAGAACTATTGAATAAATATCTATGCTCTACTCTCATCCCATGACTAATTGAAATATGATTGAGATTTTGTGCCTTGTTATCCCCTTCATCCATTTCATCTGTCAACCTCAAACCCTCCCCTATGGTAACCACCAGTCAGTAGTCAGTGTCTTTAAGTCTATTTCTGTTTTGTACATTTGTTTAATTTGGATTCCATAAATAAGTGAAATCATATCATTTCTCTTCCTGGCTTATTTCACTTAGCATAATACCCTCTAGGTAATATTTAATTTTAAATATTTCCATAGAAAACCATTCAAGATAAGTCATTGGGTTAAATGTTCACAGAAGTTCAAAGCAGCTAGATGTGGGCTGGAGTTGTAAGGAAGGATTTTTATAAGACATGGTATTCTCTAGGTCTTGGAGCATGAAGATGTTATAAAGAGATGGGGGACAGGAGATTAATAGCTCCAAACAAGACTGATGTCTTGACATGTACACCATGAACAATGACCTTTTATTCAGAAATAGCATATATCTTTTGGTTTACTATAGATAAAGCTTTGTCTGCTTCACTTCTTGAAATAGGGTGAACTTGTGCATCTCAGTTTAGATCCTTCTCCATTGATTTTCCCACATTCTCTTTCATAGTTATTTTAGTTTTAGAACATGATAAATCTATAAATTAGATTTGAGACTTGGATGCAGCACAAAGAATACCATCCTAGAATAATATGTCTTTATCATAGAATATTACCTGAATAGTCTGGAAAGCCTTAATACCTGTAATCTGGTGAGTTGTCATGTTGACTTCTCAGTGAGTCATTTGTGGTCAGTCACTTAATGTACCACTGGCCACACTCCAGGTGATTTTCAGGACTATCAGACTATGGCTGAAAGAGTTCTTAGTTTTATCTTAGGTCAGGAAACATGTATCAAAGGCAAACATAACTCCATTCCCTTCTCCTAACCTAATCATATCCCTCTCTTCCATTCAGACTATAGATAAACTCAGCATCTTTCTCACCAAGATTGTTGAGGTATTCCCTAAAAATCTATTAGAGGTTTCATGTAAGTTTAAAGCCAACTCAAATAATAAAGCTACAATTCTGGAGGCCTCAACCAACTGAAGAAACCATACTGGTTAATAGCAAGAACATACATAGTTAGGCTTTTCATGAGCAAAGAAAATAAGTAAGCCATATGACCTAGGTGAATAAGCTTTTTCTTCAATAATGTAACTCAATGCTAATAACTTGGAGTGAATTTTTTTAGAAAACATAGGAATCTAGGAACTGAAATAATAGAATTCAATGGCAAGATCTCTTATAGCAAGAAGTCCTGAAGTGGTGGCTCCCCTACTGGTTAATTCAACAGCTCAGCCCCATCTGGTCTCTTGTTCCTCTTAATTGACCCTTTTTGGCTTTCCCTTCATGGGCCATGGTTGAAGGGCGATTGATTCAAGCATCACCTCCTCACACAATAATACTCAGTGCAGGTGGGATTAGGCGAGGGTCTCCATTAGTTTTACTTTCTATTTTTTAGGGAGGAATATAATTCTAGCAAATCTTCAGAATTCCTTTTAGACCTTATTGGGTTACGTGCCCTAGTCCTACTGCCAAGCTTGGAGAATGCCTTCCAGTATTTTAGTGTATTTGGGCATGTCCAACAAAGAAAGAAGGAATTGTGACAACAAGGGGAATTATGACCAAAAATGTAGCTGCCAACTCTGATAAATGTAATAAGAATTTTTAATATTTCTCTAGGCTTTATTTGGAAGGCATATCACAGTCACAGAGAAGTAGGGGAAGAGAATGATATTAATATTAATGGCAATATTAATCATAATGCTAATTTTTCCCAGTTATCAGTACCTACTGCACACTAGTGAGTGTGCTCTTTAATGGATTATTTCACTTAATCCTTATGTCATGAGACAGCAACTAAAACTCATCTCAGTTTATAGGTGAGAAAACTCGGGTTTGGAAAGGTAAAGTAATTCATTCAGTATCTCTCAAATGGAAAGGGAGGCACATTCAAACAGACACTCAGTTTGCAGATTATGAATGCCTAGTGATTTACCATTTGACCTCCCTGTGAAATAATTGCATTCCTCAAAAAAATCAGGTCTCTCCTCTTTGAAAGGGTTGGAGTGTTCTGAAAGGAGGTATAAGGCCCCCACTGACTACTTAAAGAGCTGCTGTGTTTCCACAATTGTGTCTGAGGCTCTATTCCCCAGAGGAAGAACCTGGCACAGGGAACTGAGATTCTGTGCAAACCAACTGCTGAGATTTGAGGGCCTTCTGAAAATACAAGTTCTTCAAGGACATGAGCCATGTCTTTCTTGTTCAAAGTGTTATTCTCAGTGCCTAGCAGAGCACCTGTTAGACTTCTAACAAATATTTATCATTTATTTCCAGTTATTATCACTTCTGCTGACCTCATATTGCCTGAAATGAAAGGTAAAAGCATTTGATTTAACCTTTACTTTTTGTAGTATATTTAAAGATTGTTAATGACTCTCAAAAATATAATTAGAAACACAACAAGTAAGCCAGTTTTAGGTACAAATTAATTAATTAGGTCCCTATGTCTGTTTGTTCCTTTTTTTGAGACAGTTGAGACTTAAGACTGGATGGATATATTAAGTCAGCTGTTTATTGGCTGGAAGTAGAGAAGTATGATAATGTTTATAGATAGGCTATATTCTACATGCTGTACTACCATCCCTGTGAACAACTTATATTATGATTGAGAACTTATGTGCCCTTTTATCCCCCTCACCCTTCCCACCCACTCACCACAACCCTTTCTCCATGAAAACCACCAGTCACTTCTCAGTGTCTATGAGTCTACTGCTGTTTTGTTCATTTTGTTTTGTTTTCATATTCCACAAATAAGTGAAATCATATTGTATTTGTCTTTCTCTGCCTGGCCTATTTCACTTAGCATAATACTCTCTACATCCATCCATGTTATTGCAAATGGCAGGATTTTTTTAAAATGGATTAATCATATTCCATTGTGTATATGTACCACTTCTTCTTTGTCCATTCATCTGCTGATGGACACTTTGGTTGCTTCCCTATCTTGGGAATTATAAATAAATGCAGCAATAAACATAGGGGTATATATATCTTTTTGAGTAATGGATTTTGTTTTCTTCAGGTAGATTCCTAGAAGTGGAATTACTGGGTCATATGGTATTTTTAGTTTTAGTTTTTGAGGAACCTCCATTCTGTTTTCCACAGTGGCTGCACTGATATGCATTCCCTCCAATAGTGTAAGAGGGTTCTTTTTTCTCCACATCCTTTCCAATACTTGTTATTTCTTGTCTTTTGGTTAGCAGCCATTAAAACTGGTTTGAGGTGATATCTCATTCTGGCTTTGATTTGCATTTCTCTGATACTTAGCAATGTAGAACATCTTTTCTTGTGCCAGTCGGCCATCTGTATTTTTTCTTTGAAAAAATGCCTTTTCAGGTCCTATGCCCATTTTTTAATTGGGTTATTTGATTTTTTGGTGTTGAGGCATATGAGTTCTTTATATGTTTTGTATGTTAACCACTTATTAGATAAATTGTTTATGAGTATATTCTCCCATATTGCAGGTTGTCTTTTAGTTCTGTTGATGGTGTCCTTTGATGTACAGAAATCTTTTAGTGTGATGTAATCTCACATGTTCATTTTTTATTTTGTTTCCCTTGTCCAAGGAGATGTGTTCAGAGGAAATTGCTCATGCTTATGTTCAAGAGATTTTTGCCTATGTTTTCTTCTGAGAGTTTTATGATTATGTGTCTTACATGTAGGTCTTTAATGCATTTCGAGTTTACTTTTGTGTATGGAGTTAGGCAGTAATTCGGTTTCATTCATACATGCAGCTGTCCAGTTTTCCAACAACAGTTTTTCAAGAGACTGTCTTTTCCAAAATTGTATGTTCATGGATCCTTTATTGTATAATAATTGACCACATATGTGTGGGTTTGTATCTGAGCTCTCTATTCTGTTCCATTGATCTATGGGTCTGTTTTTGTGCCATTATCAAATTGTTTTGATTACTGTAGCTTTGTAGTATAGCTTGAAGTCAGGGATTGTAATACCCCCAGCTTTGTTGTTCTTTCTCAGGATTGCTTTGTCTATTCAGGGTCTTTTGTGGTTCCATATGAATTTTAGAATTATTTGCTGTAGTTCATTGAAAAGCAAGCACCATTGGTGTTTTGATAGGATTGCATTGACTCTGTAAATTGCTTTGGGCAGGATGGACATTTTGACAATATTAATTCTTCCTATCCATGAGTATGGGATAGATTTCCACTTATTAGTGTCTTCTTTAATTTCTCTCAGGAGTGTCTGGTAGTTTTCACCTACTTGGTTAAGTTTACTCCTAGGTATTTTATTCTTTTTGATGCAGTTGTAAATGGAATTGTTTTCCTGATTTCTCTTTCTGTTAGTTTATTGTTAGTGTATAGGAATGCAACATATATCTATATATTAATTTTGTATCCTTCAACTTTGCTAAATCTAGTTATTAGTTTTAGTAGTTTTATGGTGGAGTCTTTAGGCTTTTCTATATATAGTATCATGTCATCTTCAAACAGTGACAGTTTAACTTCTTTTTTTCCAATTTCGATGCCTTTTATCTCTTCATATTGTCTGATTGCCTTGACTAGAACCTCTACTATTTTGAATAAAAGTGGTGAGCGTGAACATCCTTTCTTGTTCCTGATCTTAAAGGAAAATCCTTCAGTTTTTCTCAATTGAGTATGATGTTGGCTGTGGTTTTTTCATATATGGCCTTTATTGTGTTGAGGTATTTACCTTCTATACCCATTTTGTTGAGAGTTTTTATCATGCATGTATGTTGAATTTTGTCAAATGCTTTTTCAGCATCTATTGAGATGATCATGTGGTTTTTATCCTTTTTGTTGATGTGATGTATGATATTGATTGATTTACAATACATGCATCCCACAAATAAATCAAAGTTGGTTCATGATGGATGATCCTTTTGATGTATTTTTAAATTTGGTTTGTTAATATTTTGCTTAGGATTTTATATCTATGTTCATCGTGGATATTTGTCTATAATTTTCTTTTTTGTGGTGTCTTTGCCTGGTTTTGGTATTAGAGTGAAGCTGGCCTAGAATGGGTTTGGAAGTATTCCCTACTTTTGTACCTTTTGGAATACTTTATGAAGGATTGGTATTAGCTCCTCTTTAAATAAGCTGTGAAAGCCATCTGGTCCTGGTATTTTGTTTGTTGGGAGTTTTTTGACTAACCTTTTAATTTCATTGCTGGTAATTGGTCTGTTGAGATTTTCTGTTTCTTTCTGGGTCAATCTTGGAAGGTTGTATTTCTCTAGGAAGTTGTTCATTTTCATCAACATTGTCCAATTTATTGGCATATAATTTTTCATAGTATTCTCTATTATTTCTTTGTATTTCTGTGGTATCATGACTATTCCTTCTTCATTTCTGATTTTGTTTATACATGTGCTCTCTCTTTTTTTCTTGATTGGTCTCTCTAGGAGTTTGCCTATTTTGTTTATTTTCTCAAAGAAGCAGCTCTTTGTTTAATTGATTTTTTCTATTGTTTTATTATTCTCTATTTGATTTATTTCTGCTTTGATCTTTATTATGTCCCTCCTTTTAGTAACTTTGGGCTTCATTTGTTCTTCTTTTCTAGTTTCTTTAATTGTGGGTTTAGACTGTTTATTTGGGATTGTTCTTGTTTCTTGAGGTAGGCCTGTATTGCTATGTATGTCCCTCTTAGAACCCTTTTTCAGTGCCCTACAAATTTTGGACTATTGTATTTTTTCATTCATGTCCATGTATTGCTCGATTTCTGTTTTAATTTTTTCACTGACCCATTGATCATTTAGAAGCATGTTGTTTAGCCTTCATGTGTTTATAAGCTTTTTTTGTTTTTGTGTAATTTATTTCTAGTTTCATAACATTGTCATCTGAAGAGTTACTTGACACAATTTCAGTCTTTTTGAATGTATTGAGGCTCATTTTTGTGGCCCAGTATGTGATATATATTGAAGAATGTTCCATGTACACCTAAGAAAAATGTGTATTCTGCTTTCAGGTGCAATATCCTGTAGATATCTGTTGAGTCCTCTGCTCTAATGTGTTATTCAGTGCCTCTGTTTCCTTATTACTTTCTGTCTGGTTGATTTATCCTTTGAGGTAAGTGGCATGGTAAAGTTCTCTAATATGAATGAGTCTATTTCTCCCTTTAATTCTGTATTTGTTTTACATATTTTGGTGCTCCTATGTTGGTACATAGATGTTTTAATTATTATATTGTCTTGGTGGACTGATCCCTTTATCATTATGTAATATCCTTCTTTGTCTCTCATTACTTTTTTGTTTTAAAGTGTATTTTGTCTGATACAAGTACTGCACCTCCTGCTTTCTTCTCCCTATTATTTGCATGAAATATTTTCTTCCATCCCTTAACTTTCAGTCTATGTATGTCTTTAGGTCTGAAAGGAGTTTTTTGTATGCATGATATGGATGGGTCTATCCATTCTGCCAGTCTGTGTCTCTTGATTGGTGCATTCAATCCATTTACATTTAAGGTAATTATTAATAAGTATGTACTTGTTTCCACTTTATTAATCTTTTCCTGTAGTTTTTGTATTCCCTCTGTTTCTTTCTTCTTCTCTTATACTCTTCTCTTGTGTTTTAATGGTTTTATTTAGTGTCGTGATTGGATTTTTTTTCTTTTTTAATTTTTCATCTATTATGAGCTTTAGGTTTTTGGTTACCATAAAGTTCATGGTTAGCTTCCTAACAATATAACAGTCTGTATTAAGGTGATAAGCACTGTTTCAAACACAGTCTAAAAGTATTTGTTTTTAATTCTTCTTCTTCCACACTTTATGTATTAGGTGTCATAATTTCCATTTTTTGTGTATTGCTTGTGACTGACTTTGTGTATAGTTGATTTTATTACTTTTGCTTTAATTTCACACTTGCTTGGTAAGTAATTGGCCGGTACTTTTACTGTGGGTTTATTTTCATTGGTTAAAACTATTTAGGCTTAAGAATGTTTCCTTACAGAAGTATCTTTAACATATCCTGTAATGTCAGTTTAGTGGTAGTGAATTCCCACGGCCTTCATTTATCTGGGAAATATTTAATCTCTTCTTTAAATTTTAATGATAATCTTTCTAGGTAGAGGTTTCTTGGTTAAATGTTTTCAACACATTAAATATTTCATGCCATTCTCTTCTGGACTATAAAGTTTCTGCTGAGAAATCTGCTGATATACTGATGGGGTTTCCCTTATAAGTAATTTTTTCTCTCTCTCTGGTTGCTTTCAACACCCTCTCCTTATCCTTAATCTTTGTCATTTAAATTATTATCTGTCTTGGTGGTGTCTTCCTGGGTTTCCTTTTATTAGGGGCTCTCTGTACTTCCAGTACCTTGGAGTCTATTTCCTTCCCCAGATTGGGGAAGTTTTCAGCAATTTTTTCTTCAAAGGAACTTTCTACTCTTTTGTCTCTCTCTTCTCCTTCTGTTACCTCTATTATGTGAATATTGTTTCATTTGGAGTTGTCACACAGCTCTCTTAGCATCCTCTTGTTTCTAGAGATTCTTTTTTCTCTCTGTTCCTCAGCTTCATTGTTTTCCTGTTCTCTCATTTCCATCTCATTAACTGTCTGTTCTACTTGCAGCAGTCCATTATTCATTCCCTCCATTGTATATTTCATTTCAGTTACTGTATTCTTCAGCTGAGTATCTCATTTTCAACTATCCTATCTTTTTGTTGATGTCTTCCCTGAGATCATTAATAATACTTCTCTGCAGATCAGTGAGCATATTTATGACTGTTACTTTGAAATCTTTATCAAGAAGATTGGTGATCTTCATTTCATTTAGCCTTCTTTGTGGTGTCTTATCCTGTAGTTTTGTTTGGAACATATCCTCTGCCTCCTCATTTTCTCAGGGTTTCTGTATTTCTTCCTTTGTATAGGCGGCTCTGCTGTGCTTCCTGGTCTAGGGAATAATGGCTTTATGAAGAAGGCATCCTGTAGTGCCCAGAAACTCAAGACTGTTTAGTCTCCAGTGCCTGGCTGTCCTTTTGCAGTGGAGCCCTGGTTGCTGTTGGTGGGCTGTGGGCAGGGCCACTTTTCTGTCTGTCTGCTGGCAGTAATTTATATCAGTCCACCACGGGTGGCAGCTTGTCTCAGTTGGCTCTTAGTGAAATGAATAGGGTGCTTCCACAGGGGTCATTGTGGGTCAGCTCTTTGGGGCTAAAGGGATGGGCAGGGAAGGTGAATGGCTCTGGGGCACACAGGTGCACAGTGGTGGGCTGGGCCACCTGTGCAGAAGAAGGAGTACTTGGAGTTGGTTTCTATAGGACCCTCCCCAGTTTGGCTGAGATAGGGCCGAGAAAGCTGGGAAAGCCTCTCTTTGCTTGGCAGGCATCAAAGTATGATGCTGCTAGGCCAAGCAGGCCAGCTGGGTGGGTGGGCAGGGAAGCAGCTTAAGGCTGAGTTGTTAGTGAAGTGGATGGAGCATCTGGGGCTTCCATGAGTGCTCATCCTGTTTTGCTAAGGGAGGGCTGGGAAAGTGTCATCCACATGCCTTTTCTCCTGTGGAGAGAACTCCATCCAACCCTCGCCATTCTTACACTCTTTCTGCTGCTGGTATGTCTTTCAAACTGCCTCCTCTGTATTGGGTCTCAGTGGGACCGACAGAGCTTGCCTGTGTTCCACAAGCAGCAGAAAGTCTCAGCCTCCCAGAGTGCTCCAACTCTCCTTGGTGTCCAGCCCTGCTAATCACCAGAAGCCAGTATATTGTGGACTGGTGTTCCCAGAGCAGATGTCTAAGTCCAGGTGTGTAAAGTTCCTGAGCTCTTATCCCTTCCCTTCTCTGTTCCCGTTCTTCCCACTTGTGGGCTGGGATGGAGGAAAGGCTGGGGTTCTGAATGGTGGTGGTTCTGCCATTTTACCCTTCTCTGTGTGGCTTCCTCTTCTTCAGCAGACATAGGTGGTTTATTCTACAGTCTTTTGGTCATTTCAGGGTTAGTTTTATTTGCTATAGTTGCTTTCTTGTTGTGTGTGTGTGAGAAGGTTTCTGTCTTGCCTTCCTACTTCCTATCATTTTTGGACGCTCCCCTCTGCCTCCTTATTTAGATGACCCTCATGATTACATTTGACCCACCAGGATAATCCAGGATAGTCAGCCTCTCTCACAAATCTCCTTTATTGTAACATATTCACAGGTACTAATGATTAGAACATGGACATCACTGGTCAGGCATTACTTTGCCTATCACAGGTGCTTGAAGTTTTCCAGAGCACCCTTTTTATACTTCTTTAGTTTCCATCATATGATCTTTTAGACTGTTCTCAATAATGGAAATGTATTTTTCCTGTAATCAGTAAGATATCTCTCATAATGAAGTTTGGTAATCAAAGTGAGCAAAATATTTTGGGTCGAAAATAAGGTTTGCCCACAAAATAATGAGACATATTTTGATTTGGAGCTACTAATCTGGTTCTAAAAACATTTCATAAGAAGGTGACCAGAAATGTAGGGAAGAGTAGTGCTATTAAAGTAAGTGTACAGTCCCAAACTGAAGTCTTGAATGGCCTAGTCCTGTGGGTGTGTCCATTACCACCACAAGAGGAGTACCTGATTTAGGGAGGTTTTACTGCTGTTCATGGTAATGCCGCACCTAGCCCAGGGTCTGAATCATATCTACATACCAAATAATTTAATGGAAAATGTAATGGTGTAGACAGTCAATATGTGTAGAACTGAGTTGATCTAAAATTGTATAAAAAGGGAATATATCTTAAAATGCACCCCAAAATCTTAGGGAAGGCCATGATATCAATATTTAAGCATATAAATTCAATTAAATATTTCTCATCTGCCTTATCTTAAAAAAAAATAGGGATTGCCTCACCTCTATTGTTTCTTTGCTATTTTGATCACATTTAACAGTAAGACAAATATAGCACCCTTTGAAAGAAGAAACCAGTGCCATCCTTGGTGGTTTTAATCACTTCTTAGCTGCTTTCCTGAAAGCCCCATCTGCCCTTCTAGTCCATCTGCTAGTTGTTAACACTTAGTCAGTCACTTGATAAATCCAAAATCTGAACTGAGATGGGGGAGGGGAATGTGAGAGGATGGTTTCTGTGAGAACATGGTTTCTGATGATCAAATGTGATTGACAGACAGACCCACGCACACTCCAAAATGTTTCTGTTCAGCCTCAGCTTGAGTAGGACCTGGAGCCAATTTGGGCCAGGAATATGTCAGAACAGCTAAAGGAAAACTCACTGAGGCACATGTTTATGATTTTGCTGGGAATCCATTTGTTCAACTATCAACTTTTCTTTGTCACAGAAGCTGATGATCAGATTACTTAATTGTTTAATCACCAATACAATAAGAGTCAAAAATCTGCTCATTTCCCAATGGAGGAAAATGTGTCTGTTAAACCCTTACACTGACTTATTTGACACTAATATCCATCAATATTCAGAAGAAATTCTTTTACACATGGCTTGAATATACTTAAAAGATGAAAGACTATAGAGTCTTCAAAAGGGGGCATAGTAACTACCCAAGTGGATCTTTCTTATTTTAGAGTGGAGATAACCAAAGTCCAACAAAATCAAAGGAGTTATGGAGGACCATTTGTAATGCCCATCACACACTTTTTTCACAGTAGCCTTTTGTCTAGAGGAGTGGAGAACATCCTTCCAAATTACCCTCATGATTCTGAGCTGGGGGAACTCCACCTGGGAGCTCTAGATGATGCCCCTCTCTACCTGACGGGTTTTCACTCCACTTGGAAAATTTTAGTAACGAGAGAATTGTCAGCTTCTGCTTGAATAAAGTCAGGGATGATGTAGTCTGTTTGGGGCAACACATTTTGTTGGACTGTTTTAATTGTTGGGAGTCACTCATCTTTAGAGTAAACTTTTGTTATTTAAATCTAACTCACTACCTATTTTGTCATCTGGAGATACCTCAAATGAATTTAGTTTCCTTTCTGACTGGTGGTCTCTTAAATATGTGATGACAGGTCATAAGTCATTAGAAGAAAATCCCAATTTTCCACATTTTTCAACAATTCCTCTCTAAGGCAGAAATGTTATTCTAACCAAACATCTTCCCTTTTGAAAGTTTCATAGAAGATGATTAGGAGACGTAACAACAAAGGTCCATGAAAATTTAAGATGCAAACACCTGAGTAAATAGTAACTTGTGTGAAAAATACTTGTAGCTATTTCTTTAATTTGAGCCAATATTATGTGAGATTAAAATAAATAATATAAACTTAGACTGTTACTAGCAATATAGTGTCAAGATTAAGCAAATCATCTCTTCCACTGAAATACACATTGGTGGGATAATATTTAGAATATGCTTTGATCTGGTGACTACATTAAAAAGAAAATTGACAACTAGTTTAGACTGAAGAAAGAGGCTAAACAAATGACTAGGGTATCTGAAAACTATGGAAAATGAGCAATAATGGATAGAGTGAGAAATGTTTGACTAAGTTAAAAAACAGTGAGAGAGAGACATGGTGACTGCCTTCAGATAAATGCACTGTTATCAGTTAAAGTGAGTTGGACTTAGTTTGTGTCACATCAGAGAACAGAAATAAGACCCTCAGTTGGAAAGTGTTGAAAAGATGAATTTGTCTTAGTATGAATATGAAATAACTTCTTTAAAAGTGAATCTGCCAACAGTGGCATGTTTGTGTGCTTCAACTAAAGACCGTAATGCCTGGCATGACTACAGTAGAAGGGATGGCTTTTGAGGAAAGATGTTCTTTATGTTTCACCCGACTTAGATGCTGAAATAAAGAATTGCTAAGGATGTACTATATAAAATGCACTAATGGAGTTTCAAAACGGGTATATAACAAAATTTGTTTCTTAAAATGTTTATATTCTAGATCAGGAGTCAAAATATAAAAACATGAATATCTACCATATTATAGTCTTGTAGAATACATGTTGGCCAGTTAGGAGGATGAGAGAACCCCATAGGGCAAGAAAAAACAGAAAAAGTTTGTGGGAAAAACTTGAGGGAAAAAATGAATGGTAAGGACAAGAGTAAAGGGAACTATGAGGCAGATAAATGGTGGAAGTATGAATACACATACTACAATCAGAGATAAGTTTGTCCAGGTTACAGGGTTGCTTAGGGAGAGTAGTGACTGGAATACTGGAAAGATGATTATGAATAGATTGCATAATTGCCTAAAAGGCATATCTTGGAGTTTGAACTTTATTTTTACACAGCTGGGAACTATTTGGTGCCTTTTCTTGGGCAAATAAATGGTATGATGAAAATGGCACTGAATGGGAAAAATCTGGATGGATTTGAATAAGGAGAATCTTCAAGCAGCAAGCAGTGAGATAGACTGCCCTTTTGAGAAGAACAGACAGACTTCTTGTGATGGTGTGTATGCTGTGGGTTGCTTCAACCCCTTCAGGCATCAACAGTTGCCTTGACACTCATTTAGCAACTTGTCTATGTCAAATAATGAAAGTTACCACTTCAGAGCCTTTAGCAACCTAGCAACCACAGAACCATAACAATGTTGTTTATCATCTCCTTGTCCAACCTAATGATGCATGATACTGTTGTTTCTTAGACTGAATTGGAAAAAAAAATTGTTGGAATACACAGGACTATTAATTTTTTCAAAACAGAAAGGTTATTAGTTTCTTAAGTCTGAGAACTCATTTTCATCACTAATGAGTTTCTGGAACATATTTTGTCCCTCCACTATATTTAGAGACTTGGTAAATTTTACAAGGACTGAAATAAAAAAAATTCTTTATGCCTATCATAATTTCTGAGCTTAGGTAAATAAATATGATTTAATGACATTTACATTTACTGTGGAGATACAAGTGTCAGAAATGGTCACATAGTTTTCTAGCTTGGTCCAATCTTAGCCATGATTTAACACTTGCTTGGAAAATGGTTTTCCACTTGCTTAATTTCATATTAAATTTCCTATATTTTTTCTTCCTCTTATAGATTGGGAGAAGGTAGCCCTGAAATATGATAAATGATAATTTTTTAGACTTCTGAGCCCTGTTTTCTTCTACATGATTGTTGGCAATATTAATGCACAATTAACTACAGTCCAGTAAGTATTCTGCATAGTCCAAATTAATTTGGTTGGAATGTTTGTTTAATTTCAGCACTTGACTTTAATTTTATAGTTGCCTATTCAAAGTGCAAGCTTGTTTGATTTTAACTTAAAAAGGAGATAAAATATGTATTGTGTAATTGACTTCTTTTGTAGACATTGCGATTACTTAGTAAGGCAACTGGTTGATGAAATTTACCAGAAGGCAGAGGCCTAAACAGAAATTCTCTCCTACATTGCCTCTTACGATAACTGAAATGCTGTTATTAATCATTCATGAATGATTTTATTCTTTCCATAGTAATTCAGTCATTATTTTGGTCATTATATGTGCCCAACTCTTTACTAGGAGCCTAGAGGTAGTGAAGTTGGGATTGGGAACGTGACAGATACCCTGACATTGAGTAGATCAGGTCAAAGGGGGATCATAGAAATGTGAATTTCCAATAATAATAGAATCCAGTGAGTTATGTAATAAACTTATGTAAAGAGTATAATGGTGGTGTAGAGGAAGAATCGACTCACTCTTCCTGGGGCAGATTGGAAGGCTTCTCAGAAAAGGGTGTTGGTCCAAAACAGAAGCCCACAGATGGGGCAGAATCAGGTATATTAAATGAATGGCAAATGGCTATTTATAGAGATGGAAATTAAGGGGTGGGGGCTGGAGAGCAGGGGAGGTTCACTAACTGAATTGAGTCTAGCTTATGGGTGAAGTCTTGAATATTATGCTACCATGAGTTTGTTTTTTAGCTGAAGAAGGAGAAAGATGGCTTAAGAAAGAAATAGAGGAATCACATGGGTGGGTTTAACTGAAGAACAAAATGACTGAGGAGATGTAGTATAGTTCTGGATATGAAAATGGCGGAGGTGAAATCGGAAGTAAAGAGGTGAAACTAAACAGAGATAAAAAGGAATTTTGAGATTATAATAATAGGAAGAGATATTTATTTATAAATTTATATTTATGCTTGTTGGTGTAGGACTCTATCAAATGGCAAATCCTCTTTGAGTAAAATAGAAAGCTCTTTTCATCTGATACCTTAGCAGGGATTCACTTAGCAGCAGCTGAAAGCATGGCTCTTGAAAACAGTGGATGCGTGCTGGCTGGTGGAGCAGCAAGGTGACAGGGAACTGGGGCTGGAGATGTGTCAGGGGTATGAGAGACAGACCTGGAGGGAAAACTTGGAGGACTTGGAGGATGAAATTAATCTGAGTTTTTTAAGAGCTGGTTCTAGTTCATAAGATACAGCATTGTACCGTGTGCTTAGGACATCTGTACACTAGTGTAGAGATCTTTGTTGACTTCTCTGACTCACGATTGGCCCATTAAGCCCCACTGTGTGATGGGAATTCCATCAAGGTGTTTGCACCTTGGAAGTGTTCAGGATGTCCAGCTTGCCATAACTGATTTATATTTATACTGAACCTTTAACGGTTGTACTGTGATCAGGGAAAAGCCATCACACAGATAATTTGATGCAACTTGCATTATTTTCAAACTGTGAAGAGACAGGACTTAAGAGACTCCAAGTGCCCTCTGCATCTTATTGAAAATGTCCAGGTCTTCATGTCAAACAAGAAATATCCACTCTAACTAAACAGTGGATTTTATATAGTATGGGTAGGATAAGTGTGGTCAATTTTGACAGTGCTCTGCACTTGCTGCCGGCACTGATTGGTGTCCTAGTTTTGTCAATTGCAGTCCTTTAATTTATTTTTGAAGTAGTAAGACCTGAATAAGACAATGTATCTGAAAAACCTTTGTAAACATCAGAGATTTATATATATATATAACACATTAGTAGTGGCACTGTTTTTGTTTGTGAGACACTTAAATATCATGTGCCATGTCTATCTAACATGTGTGCTAGAAATTGTCAACCTCAGACTTATACAGAATTCATATTCCATATTTAAAAAATCAAGTTTATATTTTATAAAAGTTATGTCTTCTTATTATAGAAATTTTATTATATAAAAAAATAGACCAAAAAGTCATGTTTCTGTCACTCAAAGCCAACACATTCTGATGTGTTTTTCTTTGGAGATTTCCTGTGAAAATGTGTGGTTTGTTTATTTCACATAGTTATGATAATATTTTATATAATGTTGAATTTGACTTCTTCATTTAACATTTATAACATAAGGATATTCTCATGTTATTTTAACCTTAAAAATCATTTTTAGTAACTTCATAAATTCCAACTGTTGAATACATTAATCTGTTTTGAGTCTCACACAAAATTTAAGTGTCTGTGATTTTTTTTCCCATTATTGCTCTTATGTTAGGGTATATCTGACTCAAAAACACAAAACTCAAAATGAGGTGGATAATTATAGGAAGCATATGAAAAATGAGGTTCAATACAGATATTTTGTCCTTGTTATCCTGATAGTGTAGAAGAATTTCTCCTTTAAATAAAATCACCTTTATCAGGGATCTGCAAACTTTATAAAGGGCCAGATAGTAAACATTCTAAGCTTTTCACATCATATATCCTCCATGTAAAAGCAGCTATAAATAATATGTAAGTGAATAGATGTGGCTGTGTTCCACACACCTTTGTAAATAAAACTTTATTTACAAAAATAGGTACTGGGTTGAATTTGGCCCCTGACAAGTTGTTAGGCTTCTGCTCTTGATTATGGTTCTAGTTAATCTATATTTTGAATGTGCTCAAACTGTGGACTTCAAACCAGACAGATGTATTGTTTAAAAGCATAACTATGGTAAACTACTTAGAGGATAGTCTTGTTGGGCCCTTTCCCTAGAGGAATGCATAGTATAGGCATGGGCATTCTTCCCATTTTTATTCTATGTAAGAAATATTAAATAGCCCTTTTTTATATGCAAAGTATAGTTTTACATGTTTTAAATATACTTATTCAATAAAGTTTAGTAAAACGGGAGTTTGTCTTATGTTGCAAAGATAACTGATCTATTGTTTTCAATTCCATGAAAAATGCTTCCTCTGCATGCTTCAGTACTCCTAAATGAATTGAGTCTAGCTTATGGATGAAGTCTTGAATAGTATGCTACCATGAGTTTGTTTTTTAGCTGAAGGAGGAGAAAGATGGCTTAAGAAAGAAATAGAGGAATCACATGGGTGGGGTTAATTGAGTATACTTACTTTCTTCTATTTTTCTAAACCTAGGCTGTTAGGAGAAGATAGCATATGCCATTTACATCACCTGTAGTGGTAAGCATCAAAAAATAGTATCTGATCGCATACTTTCCCACTAATGAGAGATTGGGAATAATCTCTCTTTGTTCCTAATTCCCATCTATAAAATGGGAAACTTGATTAGATGAATGGTTTTATGTGAACCAGAATCATATTGGGTGCTTTTTAAAGATCTGTAATTTTTTACACATCTTTAAGGGCTTGGATATGGGTGTCTACATGTACAAAGCTTGGTATATGCTCATGAGGTGCTCCCTGTGGTCCTTACCCCACTGCACACTACAGTCACCCGAGAAGCTTTCTAGACACGGATACTTCAGGCATACCTTTAGAGATTCTCATCTCACTGGTCTGAGCTATGGTTTGGGCATCAGTATTGTTTAAAGCTTTCCAAGTGATTCTATTATGCAGCCACCAAGCTATACTGAAGTGATCATCTGTCTAGTGTTTACAGATGGGCTTGGAAGAGTGGCAAGATACTTTCCTTTCTCATTACTAAGAATCCATGATTTCACATTATTAACTCAACATGCTACAGTAGAATGTTACTACATATGTCATTGCAGTAAAATATGTTATATTGTTATATCTGGGTTTATCCAAATGATTTTGAGAATGTTGTATAATTTCTCCATAAGTACTCTGGAAAATATTTGGAACCTAATAGAATCCGTAATTTAACTCACCACCTTCTCATGAAAATCAAAATATAAATGAAACTATTGAGGATTCAAGATGGCGGCATGAGAGGTGAGACAGAGAATTCCTCCCCAAACCACATATAGTGTGAAAATATAGTTAATACAACTAACCCTAAAACAGCAACAGGAAAGACAGTGCACCAGACTGCATACAGACCTCATGAACAGAGCAGACCTCACGAAACAGGGTAACGTATGAAAGCCTTGATCCAGTGGGACCCAATCCCTTCCCCCACCTGAGCTCACTGGTGGGAGGAAGAGAAACAGAGCGGGGAGGGGGTGGAAGCCTAAGACTGCTGAACACCCAGCCCAGAAGATCTGCTTTGGAGCACAAACCTACATTATGTCGTGCTCTGGAGTTTGGTGGGATTGGGGAGCTAGGACAGGCAGAGTGCCTGAGAGACTGAGATTCTGGACATTTGTGGAGGATGGGGATCCACATCTTGCTGCTCTGAGACAAAGGGAAGGTGGGCAATCTGACAGGCTTCCTAGCAGTGAAAGGGCTGCTGAAGGGGCAGAGTTTGCACGGAGCTTGCTAAGTTGGTGAAGGGATAGGTGGACAAGGTTGTCTAGATGCACTCTGCCCAGCAGGTTGGGAACTTACTTGAGGAGCTTCAGATAGTCCATCCCCCTGGCTGCCTACTCAGCTCCTAGGCCCCCCACTGTGACATGCAGCCTACTGGGCCTTCGTCCTGGCCTGCTGGCACCTGCTTGCAAGCTAGCAGTCACTACGCTGGCAGAGGGAGGCCTTGCCTACATCAGCTAGAGATACCAAGCACAGAGGGTTATACCTGTGTGCTTGGCCAACTGGCTCTGATACTGGAGACAGGCACTGCAGCCGGGAATCAGGAAACAGCTCTTTCCTTCCCCCAGGCACCAGTGCCACTCCCCTATGACTCCCAACCTCACTCTAGGGTCTGAGCAGCTCCAGACACTAGAGCTCCTAGGCACTAGAGGGCACCACAAAGAATTATGAAACATCAAAGGATCCTGGTTCAGACCAAAATCTCACAGATCCCAGGAAAAAGGTGAAATGAAACTGAATTCACCAATCTTCCTGAAAAGAGTTTAAAATAAAAATCATAAACATGCTTATGGAGGTACAGAAAAATATTCAAGAACTCAGGGATGAATTTAAGACAGAGATTCAATCATTAAGAAATTCCTTATCTGAAATGAAACATACAATGGAGGGATTTAAAAGCAGATTAGATGTAGTGGAAGAGATGGTAAATGGAATAGAAATCAGAGAAAAGGAATACAAAGAAGGTGAGGCACAGAGAGAAAAAAGAAACTCTAAGAATGAAAGAATACTGAGAGAACTGTGTGACCAATCCAAACGGAACAATATTTGCATTATAGGGGTACCAAAGGAAGAAGAGAGAGAAAAAGGGATAGAAAATGTTATTGAGGAGGTAATTGATGAAAACTTCCCCAATCTGGGGAAGGGGATAGTCTCTCAGGCCATAGAGGTACACAGATCTCCCAACACAAGGGACCCAAGGAAGACAACACCAAGACATATAATAATAATTAAAGTGGCAAAGATCAAGGATAAGGACAGACTTTTAAAAGCAGCTGGAGAGAGAAAAAAAGATCACATACAAAGGAAAACCCATCAGGCTATCATCAGATTTCTCAACAGAAACCTTACAGACAAGAAGGGGGTAGCATGATATATTTAATGCAATAAAGCAGAAGGGCCTTGAACCAAGAATACTCTACCCGGCAAGGTTATCATTTAAATTTTAAGGAGGGATTAAACAATTTTTAGATAAATAAAAGCTGAATTTACCTCCCACAAACCACCTCTACAGTGCATTTTGGAGGGATTGCTATAGATGGAAGTATTCCTAAGGCTAAATAGATGTCACCAGGGGAAATAAAACCACAGCAAAGTAGAACAATTAATTACTAAGCAGATGCAAAATCAAATCAACTACTCGCAAAGTCAATCAAGGGTTAGACAAGGAGTACAGAATATGATACCTAACATATAAAGAATAGAGGAGGAAGAAAAAGGAGGAAAAAAAAGAACCTTTAGTTGTGTTTGTAATAGCATATGAAGTGAGTTAAATTAGATAGTAAGGGGATTACCCTTGAACCTTTGGTAACCACGAATCTAAAGCTTGCAGTGGCAATAAGTACATACCTATTGATAATCACCCTAAATGTAAATGGTCTGAATATACCAGTCAAAAGACATAGAGTCACTGAATGGATAAAAAACAAGACCCTCTATATGCTGCCTACAAGAAACTCACTTCAAACCCAAAGACATACACAGATTTAAAGTGAAGGGATGGAAAAAGATATTTCATGCAACAAATAGTGAGAAAAAAGCAGCAGTGGCAGTACTTGTATCAGACAAATTAGACTTCAAAGCAAATAAAGTCACAAGAGATAAAGAAGGACATTACATAATGATAAAGGGGTCAGTCCAACAAGAGGATATAACTATTATAAATATCTATGCACCCAACACAGAATCATCTACATATGTGAAACAAATACTAACAGAATTAAAGGGGGAAATAGAATGCAATGCATTCATTTTAGGAGATTTCAACACACCACTCACTCCAAAGGACAGATCAACCAGACAGAAAATAAGTAAAGAGACAGAGGCACTGAACAAAGTATTACAACAGATGGACCTAATGGACATCTACAGAACACTTCATCGAAAAGCATGAGGATACACATTCTTCTCAAGTGCACATGGAACATTTACAAGAATAGATCATATACTAGGCCACAAAAAGAGCCTCAGTAAATTAAAAAAGATTGAAATTGTGCCATCCAGCTTCTCAGATCACAAAGGTTGAAAGTAGAAATAAATTACACAAAGAAAACGAAAAAGCCCACAAACACATGGAGGCTTAATAAGATGCTCCTAAATAATCAATAGATCAATGACCAAATAAAAAGAGAGATCAAGCAATATATGGACAAAAAATGATAACAATAATTCAACACTGTAAAATCTGTAGGATGCAGCGAAGGCCATACTAAGAGAGAAATATAATGCAATACAGGTCTACCAAGGAAAGAAGAACAATCCCATATGAACAGTCTAAACTCACAATTAATGAAACTAGAAAAGAAAGAACAAATGAGGCCCAAAGTCAGTAGAAGGAGGGACATAATAAAGATTAGAGCAGAAATAAATAAAATCCAGAAGAATAAAACAAAAGAAAGAATCAATGAAAGCAAGAGCTGTTTTTTTGAGAAAATAAGCAAAATAGATAAACTCCTAGCCAGACTTACCAAGAAAAAAAGAGAGTCTACACACATAAACAGAATTAGAAATGAGAAAGGAAAAATCACTACAGACACCACAGAAATACAAAGAATTATTAGAGTATACTATGAAAAATTATATGGAAACAAACTGGATAACCTAGAAGAAATGGACAACTTTCTAGAAAAATACAACCTCCCAAGGCCGAACAGGAAGAAACATAAAATCTGAATAGACCAATTACCAGCAAGGAAATTGAATTGGTAATCAAAAAACTACCTAAGAACAAAACCTCTGGACCAGATGGTTTCACTGCCAAATTTTATCAGACATGCAGTGAAGACATAATACCCATCCTCCTTAAAGTTTTCCAAAAAGAAGAAGAGGAGGGAATACTCCCAAACTCATTCTATGATGCCAGCATCACTCTAATACCAAAACCAGTGAAGACACAACAAAAAAAGAAAATTACAGACCAATATTCCTGATGAACATAGTTGCAAAAATACTCAACAAAATATTAGCAAACCAAATTCAAAAATACATCAAAAAGATCATCCATTATGATCAAGTGGGATTCATCCCAGGGATGCAAGGATAGTACAACATTTGAAAATCCATCAACATCATCCACCACATCAACAAAGAGAGGGACAAAAACCACATGATTATCTCCATAGATGCTGAAAAAGCATTTGACAAAATTCAACATCCATTCATGATCAAAACTCTCAACAAAATGGGTATAGAGGGGAGGCACTTCAACATAATAAAGACCATATATGACAAACCCACAGCCAAAAGCTGAAAGCTTTTCCTTTAATATTAGGAACAAGACAAGGATGCCCACTCTCCCCACATTTATTAAACATAGTTCTGGAGGTCCTAGCCACGGCAATCAGACAACACAAAGAAATAAAAGATATCCAGATTGACAAGGAAGAACTCAAACTGTCCCTCTTTGCAGATGACATGATATTGTATATAAAAACCCTAAAGAATCCACTCCAAAACTACTAGACCTAAAATCTGAATTCAGCAATGTTGCGGAATACAAAATTAATACAGAGAACTCTGTTGCATTCCTATACACTAACGATGAACTAGCAGAAAGAGTAATCAGGAAACAATTCCATTCACAATTGCATCAAAAAGAATACAATACCTGGCAATAAACCTAACTAAGGAAGTGAAAGACCTATGCTCTGAAAAGTATAAGACACTCATGAAAGAAATTAAAGAAGATACCAATAAATGGAAACACATCCGTGCTCATGCATAGGAAGAATTAATATTGTCAAAATGGCCATCCTGCCTAAAGCAATCTACAGATTCTCAATGCAATCCCTATCAAAAACCAACAGCATTCTTCAATAAACTAGAGAAAATAGTTATAAAATTAATATGGAACCACAAAACACCCCAAGGATCCAAAGCAATCCTGAGAAGGAAGAATAAAGTGGGGGGAAATATGCTCCCTGACTTCAAGCTCTACTACAAAGCCACAGTAATCAAGACAATTTACTACTGGTACAAGAACAGACCCATAGACCAATGGAACAGACTAGAGAGCCCAGTTATAAATCCAAACACATATAGTCAATTAATATATGGTAAAGTAGCCAAGGACATAAAATGGCAAAATGACAGCCTCTTCAACAGCTGGTGTTGGCAAAACTGAACAGCTACATGTAAGAGAATGAAACTGGATTATTGTCTAACCCCATACACAAAAGTAAACTCAAAATTGATTAAAGACCTGAATGTAAGTCATGAAACCATAAACTCTTAGAAAAAAACATAGGCAAAAGTCTTTTGGACATAAACATGAGCAACTTCTTCATGAACATATCTCCCTGGACAAAGGAAACAAAAGCAATAATGAACAAGTCGGACTATGTCAAACTAAAAAGCTTCTGTACAGCAGAGGACACCATCAGTAGAACAAAAAGACTTCCTACAGTATGGGAGAATATAATCATAAATGACATATCTGATAAGGGGTTGACAGCCAAATTATATAAAGAGCTCATGCACCTCAACAAACAAAAAGTAAATAAGCCAATTAGAAAATGGGCAGAGGAGCTGAACAGACACTTCTCCAAAGAAGAAATTCATATGGCCAACAGCACATGAAAAGATGCTCCACATCCCAAATCATCAGAAAAATGCAAATTAAAACCACAATGAGATATCACCTCACACCAGTGAGGATGGCCACCATCCAAAAGACAAACAACAACAAATGTTGGTGAGAATGTGGATAAACGGGAACCCTCCTACACTGCTATTGGTATGTAAAATAATTCAACCATTGTGGAAAGCAGTATGGAGGTTCCTCAAAAAACTCAAAATAGAAATACCATTTGGTCCAGGAATTCCACCCTTGGAATTTACCCTAAGAATGCAGGAGCCCAGTTTGAAAAAGACATATACACCCCTATGTTTATTGCAGCACTATTTACAATAGCCGAGAAATGGAAACAACCTAAATGTCCATCAGTAGATGAATGGATAAAGAAGAGGTGGTACATATACACAATGGAATATTATTCAGCCATAAGAAGAAAACAAATCCTACCATTTGCAACAACATGGATGGAGCTAGAGGGTGTTATGCTCAGTGAAGTAAGCCAGGTGGAGAAAGACAGGTATCACATGATTTTACTCATCTGTGGAGTATAAGAACAAAGCAAGAACTGAAGGAAGAAAACAGCAGCAGACTCACAGAACCCAAGAATGGACTAACAGTTACTAAAGGGAAAGGGATTGGGGAGGATGGGTGGGAAGAGAGGGATAAGGGGGAAAAAGGGGCATTAGGATTACCACATATAATGTAGTGGGGGGGACACGAGGAAGGCAGTGTAACAGAGAGAAGACTTGTGATCCTTAGCATCTTACTACGCTGATGGACAGTGACTGTAATGGGTATGTTGTGGGGACTTGATAATAGGGGGAGTATAGTAAACATAATGTTGTTTATGTAATTGTACATTAATGATAGTAAAATAAAAAAATAAAAGGAACTATTATACATTATATATATATGTATATATATATATATGTATACACAATATTTAATATATATTACATATTAAATAGCTATGTTTTTAAAACAACTCAGGTAATGTCCTGAATCTATATTGAAGAACTGCATCTGTTGCTGCTTTTTAAAACTGAATTCAATTAGAAAATTTTGGTTTGTGCATTTGAGGCTGGAAGGTTCAATGATCAATCTTTCAAAAACTAATTTACATCCTACATTGGTTTAAGAAAGGCACTGTTCTGTGCCATGGAGGATACCAAACTGAAAAAATAAAATTCTGTCCTTTGAGCAATTTATAATCTTACTTGCTGATGAATCTTAAACATGAAACAAAAGGTAGTAAATGCCATGCACCAACTGCTGTACAAATTCAGAACAGCAAGGCTGACCAGTGTACAAGTGGTAATTAAAGATGGCTTAGAACAGCACTATCTTACACAATGCACGCCACCTTTACAGGATCACCTGGAATGTTTAAGAATGCAGATTCCTAGCACACATCCAGGCCTCTTCAGTCAGTCTCTTTGGGCTGAAGAATGGAAATCTACCTTTAAACAGAGTGCTCAAGTGTTTGTTATGTCCACAAAGTCTGCATACTTTTTATTCAGGAGATGCAGTGTGAGCTAGGCCTTATCACATGGGTTGGAGTTAGAGAATAGTAACCGTAGTTTGCATTTATTGTGCTGAACACTATTTTTAATGGTCTGTGTGTGCTACCTCATTTAATCCCCTTACACATGCAAAATAACTATGAGTTAGGCACTTTTATTTTATCCCCACTTGTCAGATGAGGAAACTGAGGCCCAGGAAAATTAAGCAGCTTCTGGAAGGTCACTCAGATACTAGGTGGCAGAGACAAGGTATGGGAACAGGCTATCTGACTCCAGACCCTATACTCTAAACTACATTTTCTGTATATAAGAAGGAAGAGGAGCACGTTAATGCCAAACAAAATTATCTATTCATGTAAGCATATGGATTAATTACATACAAACAAAATGTATAAATGGCTTGGAAAGTAAATAGTTTTATTAAAGTTTTTGTTAAAAGTAAGAAAGAATTATAGTCTGGTTTCTAGGAACAAAAAGAGTTCAGCTGAGCTTTCAATACCACTAAGAGATGGAGGAAAGATGATAGAAAGGGGGTAGTTCAGGGCTCTGATGTCAGTAATAAGGCTTCCCGGGGATACGGAGGTTAGCAGGTCCGCTACAAAGGATCCCAAGTCCAAGGAATTTTTGACAAGACTACAATTACTGAGAGCCTGTTACTGCCTAAATGACCGGCTTTGTTTGATATAGTTAAAGTAGATTAAAGAGGGTGAAGCAACTTAAGCACCAAACTGGAGCTATTTAGTTAGCCATCCTTCACTCTCTTGAGACTGGAATCTGGTAAAATTTATGGTAAAGAAAATGAAGTTTTTTTTCGGAGTGTGGAAAGTCAATAATTTGGAGGTATCTTTAACTTGAATAAATATTCTTGTGGGCATAATGGGAATCGTCATAGGAAACCATGAGGGGCTGGGCAGAAGTAGTCTTGAAGATGGTCAGTGGGGCAGGCAGGGCTGAAGCTGGTGGCAGAAGTGGCACTGC
Source organism: Smutsia gigantea (assembly GCA_032199065.1). Taxonomy (NCBI): domain Eukaryota; kingdom Metazoa; phylum Chordata; class Mammalia; order Pholidota; family Manidae; genus Smutsia; species Smutsia gigantea. Next base: position 41,766 of record JAVSCE010011793.1, on the reverse strand, counting down.
GCCTGGGCCAGCTCTCTGAGCACTGCCCTCCTCCTGTGCTGGGAAGCAACTGACCACTTAGTAATTTCTGAGCTGTTAACAGCACCAAAGGTGAGAGGGAACCAGTTAGCCTTGGCAATGTAGCAGTCACATTAAAACCTCCTTTATCTTCTTCATTTGCAGGGACCCTTCTTTCGTGGATATTACCCTTGGCCTCCCAAATACACTGTTCTCAATGGTAGAGAAAAAAAGTTGTTATAAAGCCCATATGAAATATGAGACACATCAAACAGAAATTAGGTAACTAACATGACATTTGCATTGCTGCTTACTTGATCTTTTCTACTCAGGACTCATCAACAGGGGCTACCTGTACCTATATATTGTTTCCAAATGTAGGTTTTATTGTTATTCTAGTATGGTGGGCCTAACAGATCAGGCAATTGCCACAGAAAAGATTGCTACTTAGAGTTCCAAAGAGAGGGGGCACACCGCACCCCAAAGGGCCATCCATACAAGGAGGCACCCGGGTGTGTCAGGAGGCAGAAGGGGCCAGGGGAAAATACGGGCAAGAGTCTTCATTGTGAATTACTTTTTTTATTGAAATATAGGTGAAATGCAGTAGTATGTTCATTTTAGGTGTACAACATAATAATTTGACAATTACATTTATTACTAAATGCTCACCATGATAAGTGTAGTTACCATCTCTCGTCATACGAAGATATTACAATATTATTGACTAGATTCCCTATGCTTTACTTTTACCCCTGTGCCTTGTGTATTTTCTAGTTGGAAGTAGAACCTTCATTGTGGTTTTTGAGGGAAGGGATGGGCAAGGCAATATAAACTGATTTAGGATCGACTAAAAGAATAATTTCAGTAGACTCTAGGGCATAGGGCATGTTCCTAGTTGTCTGATACTTGGTCCTGGGATGCTTAGGGCAGGGGAGTATTGGTGTAGTGTGTAAGAGACCCACAGAGCTGGATGGGGATGTGCTCTGGATGAGTTTGCATATGAAAGGCATACTCCTAGAGCATGTTGTTCGTTACATTCAGGAATTAGCCAGCCCTGGAAGGAGCAGTTTCTCCAGGATCAGCAGGATTCCAGATGTCAACATCAGGAAAAAAAGTAAACAGAACCTTACCCCTCTCCCCCCCAAAATATAAACAAAAACACCAAAACCCATGATTAATACATATTAATGTGTGGGTGCTTTATCTTAGGAATTAATACCAACAACAGAAGTATTTGTCTGAATTACTGAATGTAGGAACACCACAGCAGAACTTGGCCTTTTGTGTGGATTTGAGTCAGTTATCGGAAGGATTGTTTGTCTTGGGTGCTGACAGGAGGATGAACAGCTGGCCATCCAGTATCCATGTTTCAGTGCAGCTGGGCTGCTGCTCTTTCCTTTCCTTTGTATCTGGTACAATTGTATGCTACAAGTAGTCCCTGCTTGAGTTTCTTAATCATAAATATTTATTCTGAATGCTAGACTACTGATGCAATATGGTTTGCTTTGCTCACAATACATTTTACTAATTCCATAAACTAATTTTGAAGTCCTATAGAATTACTAAGGATCTGAAAGCCACTTAATTTTTTTTGTGTGTGTAATACTCTATTGTATTGTAAGAGGAAAATTAAATGGCTAGGATGCAATTTATAAATTTGTTGAATCCTCCACTGTCTCAGGACACGTGCTTTGAGGACAGCAAGTGTCTATTACCTGTAATTTTTACTACTTGTTATCTTAACACTAATTTTATAAAATAGACTGCAACTGTTGTAATGTGGGGTTTGTTATTAAAAATCCCAATTTGAATTGTATTACAAAAGAAATGCGTGCTGTTTGTAGAAAATATTGACAAATGAAACAAATCCCAAAGATAATTACTTCTAATATTTTGACATGTATAGTTTCAGATATAAAATATTTTTGTAGAAAACTCTATGGGTGCCTACTATTTGTAACTTAGATATTTCATTTAGTAAGTTGTCATGATTATATTTTCATATCTAAAAATAGTTATTACATGATAATAGCTAATATTCCATTATATATTTACACTAAGATTTATTTAAGCAATCCCCTGTTTTAGGGTGTTTAATTATTAAAAATGTTATTAATTTCCTTAGGCTAAATTACAAGAACTGGGAATGATCAAAGAAAACTCATGCTTTCAATCCTTTTAATACATAAGGCAAAAATAACTCCCAGAGAAATTGATAGAATTTATATTCTTTACAAGTATAGAAGTATTAGCTGATGGGCAAGAGGCTATTCATTGTTTTCATTTACATTTCTTCTATTACTTATAAGCTCTACCATTTCTTTCATGTGCCTGTTGTTAGTTTATATTAATTCTTTTTTATAATGCTTGTCTGTATCTTTGACCTTTTGTCTTTTGATGACTTTATAATTTTTAAAAAATTTCCTAGAACTCACTATATTTATAACAAACTAACAACAGTAAATTCTTTGATACCCTGCATAACATTCACTTGATTTACCTCTGATTTCAGCCATAGCTGTGGACAACAGTCAATGAAAGGTCAGATTCTGACATGCACACCATACCTATTTGTCTTCTGTTTTAGATTTCCCAAGCCTTGCAGCCTACTTGGATGGTAGGTGTTCGGAGGCAGTGAAGCAATGCTCCAGCCTCCCTTCACTGGCTGGTTAATTGTGGGAAGCATGTGTGTGTTTCTCAGAGATCCCAGTAGCCTTATGGCCTTGAGCAGTGACCTTGATAATGTACCATTCTTTTGTTTCCTCTTCCTTCCTGGTTTCTCTCTTCCCTGCTCTCTCAAGCCTAATTCCTGACATCACCTCCTATATCAGCTATTTGCACACAAGTCCTTGTCTCAGGTTCTGCATTTAAGGGACCTCAAATAAAGACACTACCTCTCTCTTCAGTTAGGCTCTGGCATTAATTTTAAATTTCTTTTCAGCTTGGGCCAAGAGAATTGTCTTCTGTCTAAATTGGCTTTTCACATCTATTGATATTTTTTCTCTAGAGCTCCAACTTTTCTTTTTCTCTGCCAAATATATTAATTTCCTAATGCTGTTGTAACAAATTGCCACAAATTTAGTAGTTTAAAACAATACAAATTAAATTTTCTTACAATTTTGGAGGTCAGTAGTCTAAACTGGGTCTTACCAGGCTAGAATACAGGTGTTGGCAAAGCTTTATTTCTGGAGGCTCTAGGGAAAATTCATTCCCTGCCTTTTCATCTTACAGAAGACACCTGCATTCTTTGGCTGATGGCCCCTAACTCCATGTTTAGAGCCAATAAAGTAGCATTTTCTCATCTTTAACTCTGACCCTCCTGCCTCTTCTTATAAGAACTTTGTAATTTTGTTGATCACATCTGTACAATCCATAATAATGTTCCTATCTCCAGACAGATAATTTAATCACAGCTGCAAAGTGTCTCTTGTCATGTAAAGTGACATATTCAGAGGTTCTGTGGATTAGAAAGTGGACATCTTTAGGGAGCGATTATTGTTACTACTGTACCAGGGTATGCTGAAATTTTAATTTTTGGTATCAAATTCTAGATTTGTGAAAATCCCTAATTTGTGAATGTTTAATTGCCCAAATTGACTCTAGGAATAGAGTTCTTCCCAGTGATATTCTTAAGAGATGCCTTGACCATTTCAACATGCTAAGAAAAGTGCTTGTCACCTGTTGTGAAGGGAGTGCTCGTTTTTACATGTAAGACTCTACCCTACAGCCCTGCTCTGTATGGGGTGCCAGATGCTCTGAAATAGTCAGCATTAGTTCTCATTTGTATTTTGTTGCAGCAGGAGTGTTTAAAATTCACCCCTCTTGGAGGCAAAATTAACATTTTCATAGGGTCCAAAGAGGAAAGATGTGTAGTCTTTGGGTGGAATAATAGATGCCATAATACTTTCTGAAAAACATTCAGCATATTCCTGGATGCTTCATCTCAGGGTTTTTCATCTTAAAATTTCATATCCACATCAGAGGCACTTTAGTGAAGGGCTCAGATGGGGTTTGAGTATCCCTTGCTGACTGAGCTTCATGAAGAATTAAAGTTATTGATTTTATAAGGTTGAATTATGTTCTGCCTTAGGCAGCACAGTAGGCTTAGTCTGTGGAAGATTCAATTCAATAACAAAATTAAGGTGGGCTGGAGTCTTAGGGAAAGAAAATCTTTGAAGTCAAAGATAAGTTTCTAGTCTAGCTCTTATACCCATTGGCTGTGTATTCTTGGGTAATGTACTCAATCTCTCTGAACCTTACTTTTCTCATTTAGTAATTGGAGATGTACAATAACCTTTCCTGGGGAAGGACCAATTAGGGAATGCATGGAATAGTATATCTAATATGTAGTCCAGCATCTGACGTATTGTATGGGCTCAGTGAATAGTTGTCATTGTAGAACAATTATTCAACAATTCTTACCTTTCCTTCCTGCATCATATTTCTTTCTCTACTGTGTCATTTAAATTAGCATTCAAAATGACATTATTTTTCCCATCTAAAAAAAGGATGTCACTAAGGCCCCACTTTCCCCTGAGGATGCCACCCATTTCCCATTTCATCCCCTTTTCCCAGTTGTGGTAACATTCTCCAAGGATTAGCACATAATCTCTGCCTCCAATCGCTCTTTTCTCTGTGTCTCTGCTTGTCCCTTACAGTGATATAATTTATGTATCATAAAATTCACCCATTTTGCTGTATAATGCAGCTACAATAGTGAATAAATGTTCATGGAAAAATGCCTTTGAATGATGTAGATGACTCTTCTGTTGCCTGCCCAGGTCTTGTCAGATTCCGCTTAACAGGGCTGTGAGCCCATCTCCCAGCTTCCGTGAGGTTTGCTGCTAACAGGTTTGCTGACACCTGCAACCTTGAGAGAGTCATTCTTGGGTACTGGAGACACCTTGCTTCTGTGGATAACAAAGTGCTGGGAATTCATGTCACCGCCCCAACCCTGAAACCTAGTCCATCACAACCAACGGCTAGCTGCTGTGGGAGTGCCAAAGCCCAGCTCCTTCCTCTTGAGGCAGGACAAACTCTGCTGTGTGATTTATACAGCAGAGCTGCCCATGGGATCAGATGTGCTCGACTTCTTCCTCGTCCTTACCCTGATTCTCCCACTCCTTTACTACTTTCTCCTGAGGACACTTATTTAATAAATCACTTCCACTTGAACTCTTGACTCTGGATTGGCTTCTGGGAGAATCTGACCTCAACAGATGGCCAAATGTCAGAGCTTGTCACAGCCACAGGCAGGATTTATGTTGTAGGCATGGAAGGAGGAGCAGTCATCACAGCAGGCCTGGAAGTCAAGTTAGAATCCGATTCAGTGTGGCATCCCAGGTGGGAGACATTTAGGGAAAGATAGGAAGACCAAACGTCTGTGGCAGGCACTATGAACAGCTCCTCTGAACAATGACTGAAACAGATGCCCACTGGCCCCAGATACCATCCTGGTCCCTCTTCTTTCTCTAGACCCATTTTTGTCTCTACTCTTGGGCTCTGATAGTGAATGTCTGGGTCGTGGACATAAGATGCTCTGCTCTGAACTGCCCAGACACAACTTGTGTTTGTATTTGGGTCACTCCAAAGCCTACATTTTGGCAACATGGTGGGGGACCCTTGAGGTTCTTAGATCTTCCTCATTAAAGTCCCACTCCCTCCCCCAGGGCCTGTACTCTGTAATGTTGGGCTTAAGTGTTACCTAGTTTTAGGTAGCTTCAGAGTAATCTGTGAGATCTTTAGCGCAAACATACGCTACGTGAGACAGTCCACAGAATGGAAGAGGAAGAGCACCCCTGGGAGAAGCATGCCCCGGAGGAAGGGGGGACAGAGTGCAAACCCATGCAGCAGGCTGGGCCTGCCCATCTCCATTATGCACGAGGGTGTCCTCATTATAATTCTGTAGATGTCAGGTGGGGCTGAGGTGGAGTTACTAGGTTCTGTTTAACATGCTTGGAAAGCATATGTCTTTAAAGCATTGCCAATGACACTGGATGGGTAGATATTTAAAGAGCTAAAATTCAGTTATATGCAATACTTATTCATGGTGGAGAACTAATACTTTAATGATTTTCAGCATCTTGAGTTGTATGCAAAAAGTATTAACCAGAAATTACTCTTTAAGGAGTTTATATTTTTCATTCTTTGCAATATTCTGTTTGCATGTGATAATTATTCATTACATCCTTATTTTTTTGTCTGTGTATAAGTCGTATCTTGTGTTCATAAACTCTCAACATTTAGAGGCAGAGCCCTATCTGGAGAGTCTCTGACTTGCCAGTTAATAATCATTTGTAAGAATGTATCAGCAATATTTTCAAATTAATGACCAATCCTTATCTTAATTTGACACCCTCCCTTTTTTTGTAAAATCTCTCATTTGTAAAGATTTATTTGGTTATTTAATGGGGAAAGGTAAGTCAGATCTAGCTTAGCGATACGAATAGTGCCATTCTACTCTCCAGGTATTCCATTTACAGCGCAAAAAGAGGCAACCTGAACATGACTCACCAGTGCTGGACTGAATCACAGTCGCTGGTATTAATAAAACTAACTTGACCGCCACCTTGTGTTTAGGCAGTGTCCTCCCTGATACATTCCCTGCTGTGCCTTCAGCACCTGCAGAAACAGAAGGGTCCTGGTTTGAAGGCAGAGATTGAGGGCCATGCATCTCTGGAATCCTTCAGAGAAGTATTCTTGAAGGGTGTATTCAACCTTCTTTCACTGCTCTTCTTTCACCCAGACACAGGCGTCTCCCCGACAAAGAACCCTTCACTATAGATATGTAGTCTCTTTATAGGTCCTGGTATACTTGTGTCAGTTGCATTGTCAGTTGGGATCCGTATGCCTTGCTTCGTTCACAGGCAAGCATGCAGACATGTGTGTATGAGTCCTGATTTTTGTATCTGGCTAGTACAAAGCAGGGGCCAATGCAGGATGAATATATCTGCATTATGAACCCCGATATTTTTATCTAGGTTTGGGAAAAAAGAGTGGACATATCCTTTCATGAGTGCTCATGGGTGTAATGGCCTGCTGGCTCCATATGTGGGTGTTCATTTTCATGAGTACAACTTCTACTCAGGCATCATGGTCTGAAGAATTAGGCGAGTAGTAAGCTCAGGCCATGATATTTGAGGCCATTTTATTCAGATGAACACGGTAAGGAGACAGACAATGCTATGACTTTCTAGGTGCAGCCTGGCTTACCTTATTAGATGCATTGATTTGAAAACATGATCCTAGGCTCTTAGTTGAATTAACAATACCAAAAAAGACCTTGATCTTTGCCATTATGCAATTCTAGAGTTGTTTATAAAGTTTCTCTCCTTTCAGCTTCATTTGTAAAAGGGAAAGATTAAGTTATTTGGACTCTAAAAATCTCTGTTTTGCTTGTTCTAATATTCTAAAACAAAAAGCTTGAAACTTAATGTCAGCCATCTGGCAAAATTGGAATGAATCTGTACCTAACATCTTCATCACTATGGTGACCATATTCCTTGATTTGCCTGGAGCAGTCCTGACTGATGTCTTCTGGGCTGGACTAATTATTAAGTGAGCCCCTTTTACTCCCCAAGGGACTCAGTTTCAATGATAATTTACACAGCCATCCTACTGAAAGTAGACATTGTCCTTAGATTCCCTTTGTAGTCCTCACAAATGTTCTGTATGTAAGAGCAAGTTGTGGATGCCTTACAGAGTCCTTTATCCGATTTGCTTCCCTTTTCCTTCCTGCCCTGACAGGTGATAAATAAGTAAAACAAATGGCCTCTCAGGAGCTGTTGTCAACTTTGCTCCTATCCAACCCCAATTTGAGGGATTTTTTTGTTCCTGTCCCATCACTCAGGCCTTGAAAGCTGATAGATTTCTGATTTCTTCCTTGAAACATGACATGATGAATACAACCGCATGCTTTACTGCAAGGGCCAGGGGAGAATACTACCAGAAAGGACTGTCCTGTACAGTGGGATATTATTTAGCAGGGTTGGCCTTTAGCATGGAGAGGAATAGGGGCCTTCTCATGGTGTGATTTCAGGAGTTCAGGGCAGTTCTGACAGATGGACAAACCCACAGCAACTAGGTCCCACTAACAGAAATAGAGTGCTCATATCTGAGAGGCAATAGTTCCTTTGTGCTCTGGGCTGGTTAAGGACACATCTAAGTATTGTGACCATTTTACATGTCTCAAAAGTAATAAAAATGCCCAGCGCCAATTCATTACTGTATATAGTAGCCCATCTCTATTAAACTGTTTTAGTTTCTAGTTTTACTAGTCAGATTGCTTCTCTCTCCTCACCTAGCAGATCTCATCACACTGCAGATCAGGGAGTAGGATGGGGAGGGAGGAGGGCATTAGGGAAAAGATGAGAATGTGAGTTTAGAACTTGAAATGCTAAAGGAGAGTTGCCGCATTAGGCTGCAGTGACAGAACTGGATGGTCTGGTAGTAACACGAAGTAGCAACCAGTCCAAGACACAGAATCTCCCACTATCACCTTAATATATTTTGAGTCTATCTACTTTTCTATTGCCTCAACCATAATAATAAATTTATTGATCATTTTACATGCATAAAAATCCTAGGAAGGAAATTTTATTTACATTTTTTAGATTATGAAAGTAGAGCTTGGGCAGGATAAGTAACATGTCCAAGATCATACAGATAATATGCAGGAAAACTGAGATTCAAATCCACACTAATGCATTCCAAGCCCATACTCTTTTCTTTTTATTATTTATTATTTAATTGTTTCAACTGTTTTCACCTGATTTCAGACTTGAATGTTATAAAAAAAAATCTTGAGTATCTTTTACCCAGATTTCCCAAATGCTAACACTTTGATATATTTGCCTTACTGTTTTTTCTTTCTCTGTATTGCAGACATGACATCTCTTTACCCATGGACACTTCAGTGTGTTTCCTAAAAATAAGGAACTTGCCTTCCTAGCTATAGTAAAATCATTAAAATCAGGATGTTAACATTATTACAATAATATTACTTAACATATAAACCTTAGAATGTACCTTTTTCTCAAGTAATGCCCTTTATAGTCAAATAAAATCCTGGACGATGCATGTGTCATGTTCAATTCTCATGTTTCTCTAGTCTCTTTTAATTTAGATCAGTTCCACTATCTTTTTATATCATGGTATTAATAAAAAAAAAAGATAGGCCAGTTATTTTGTAGAATGTCCTCGAATTTGGTTTTGTTTCATGTTTTCTCATAATCAGATTTAGATTATACATTTGGAAAGGAATACCACAGAAGTGATCTTGAGTTTTTAGTGCATTAGTCAGGAGGTGCCTGACATGGGTCTGTCCCATTACTACTAATGTTAACTTTGATCATTTGGTCCAGATGGCATCTTCTAGGTGATTGCACTGTAGAGTTACCATTTCTGTCCTTATAATAAGTATATTGCCAGAAGATACCTTGAGGCTATAAAAAGTTCCTGGTACTCCTCAAATTTCATTCTAGTGGGTGAAATCACAGCATTCACTGGTAATTCCTGCCTGAATCTATCATAATGTTAACTTTATAATTCAAATATTTTATGTACATTTATTAGTCATTCCACTCTGAAGAAGAGCCTTGTTTCTGTTTCTATTTCCTTTGTTTTTCTTCCATAAAGTTGAGATTGGACTCATGGCTTCTTATTCTAAAGATTTATAATTTATTAATATTCTTTAATTTGTGTGTGTGTGTGTGTATGTGATGCTTAAATTCTCCCATATTTGGCCAGATCCCATGCAAACCCATTCACAGTGCATTCCAGTTCACTCATACAGAATGGGTGTTCTTGTTGGGTGCCCATCACTCTTGAATACTTCCTTACTGTCACCACTTCTAGGCTCATCTTGAATTTCCCCAGCCCCACCTCCAGAATCTCCCTTTCTCCAAGGGGCCCTTGTTCTTTCTAGTGGAAAATGTATTTGGACATTCAGTTTGTAGACTCTGGACTGATAACCACTGTGATAACTACATCACCTGAGCTCTCTTATCTCTCTCTAGACTCTGTGACAGCACCCTGATGTCCTTGCATCCACCCTACTCTACTCCAATTTGCCTTCACACTGTAGCATAATTTTTTTTCCCAAAATGCTACTATGATTTTATGAACATTGTGTGCTCCGAAGACCTCCCCATGGTGTCTCTTTGCAATGGAAACTGAAACATCTATAACATATCTCTTGAAACCTCTCCAGCCTCTTCTTACCTTGCTCTCTTACTATCTATCCTACAGGCTCCCTGGTCTTTTAGTTCCCTGAAAGACTCAAGTTGCTCCAAGTTCAGGGCTTGCCTCTGCCCACCCTTCTGTCTGAAATGCTCTTATTCCCAACCTTGCACTCAGGCTTCAGTCCTCAGATCTCAGCTCACCTGGTCAGTTCTTGAGACCGAATCCACATCTGTCCCTTACCAGGCCCTGTTTCTTTATCTCATTTTGTAATTATTCACTTAATACTGTGAGTTTGATTAAATTTTCTCCCCTATTCATTGTCAATTTAATTATATCACTACATCTCTGAAAACCAGGACAGGGGCTGGCATGCAGAAAGAGTTCCATATAATATTTGGTGAATGAAGTGGGCACTCTCCATACAGTGTCATGGGTTGATATGAATACTTCTACATTGGAAATGCCCAGATTTAGTCTTTTTTTTTATTATTTGTAATTGTCTTTAAGTTACCATGTAGTTGTTATGATGAGTAGCTTCAGAAATATATATCAAAAATGTATTCAAAATTCTTTTAGCAATAAATAGAAGTCTGGTGTTGTATGTTTTCAATAATATGACAACAGGAATTTGGCTTAAAGAGGCTTTTGACTTGAAAGAAATATTGGTATTTTAAGTGACAGATCTTTGAGGAGACAATTAGTGGTTTTGAAATGAGGTTTATAATGGAGATAAATTCTCTGTCTGTAAAAGAGAGTTGAAGATACTACTTTGGCTGTCATTAGTATTAGATTCTCAGAATTATTAGGAAGAAGAAGATGATTATGATGGTGATTTTGAATCAATAGCACTTTAACAGTATAATATTCTAAGCAACATCAGTGTCTAAATATCACTGTGATCTCCAGTTGTAATTTTTCCCATGATAAGAAATTTGTTGAGCTATGACCATCTCCTAAGCTTCTTTGTTCATTCAGTCTGCTGTCTTGCCCAGCATTATGTCAAATGATTGCTGTCAGTTTGATTTACCTTAAAACTTATAGGAGGGGAGGGTAGTAGGTTTGTACATTTACAAAGGCTTTTTAAAAAAACATCTTATTAAAAAAAAACATCTTATTCCAACACTATCCCTTTCTAAGGATTTTTTAATTTTCTTCTAGACTAATTTTTAATAGGCTAGCAACCCACAGATGAGAAATAAAAACCCATATAAAAGGTAATTAAAATATAATGGATCATTATTCATTTTCACAAGTATCCTGAATTCCCATGGCAAATTACCGAATTTTACAGTTTTCAAATAGGGGAATGGAGATGAAGTGAGTAAAGAAAAATTTGCATTGGTGATGAAAGTTATACATATACATAATACCCATAAGAAAGACAATTACTGCAGCCTTACTCATTGGCCAGTGGGCATTTGTCTGATGCGTGCTTAGGTTTTCTAAAAAAACCTGTCTCATTAGCCAAATGCCATCTGATGAGGACAATTTAAAGATTAGGAGTGTGCTTAGAGATTTGTTTCCAGGTATTGTGACCAGGGTCTTTGTGAATTGGAATTATTCGTCCTAAATTGGGACTTGGGCCTTCAAGGAAGCCCCTAAGCAAAGATGGGTAGTGAGTGTAGATTTTACTCAGTTCCCATGTTTAGAATTACTGTTAGCTTCACTTTGTAAAAGTTGTGGCATAACAGTATGTGGTATGCGTAGTGGGTACATAAAGTACACTAATATTATGAGTAAAACAACAACTTTTTACACACACACACACACACACACACACACACACACACATACACACAAACATACACTCACACAGGGTCTACTATCTAGAAGAAGATATGGAACATTTCCAGGGCGTCAGAATACTCTTTCATGCTCCTAGCCAGTCAATAGCCCTCTTACCTGACCGTCCACTCCGTAAACACCACTCTGGTTTCTTTCCTTCAACATTCTATTTATAAAAGGTCAGCCATGTTATTGAGTGTTATCAGGGTTTTTTTTTAATCATTATTTAATGTTCCATTATGTGGAAATACTACCATTTATCCATTTTTCTTGCTGATATTTGGATTACTTCGAGCTTTTGGTTATTATAAATCTATTATGAACATTATTATACATGTTTTTTGGTGGCCACTTGAATTCATTTTCTTGGGTATTTAGGAGTGGAGTTTCTATGCCAGATGGTAAGTTAATGTTAGTTTAGTAGATACTTCCAAATAGTCTTCCAATTGGCTATACCATTTTGCATTATTAGGGGCAATATATGAGAGTTACAGTTACTTCAGTCCTTGCTGACATTTGGTATCAGCAGTCATTTTAATTTTAGCCATTTCAGTGTGTATGTAGTGGGGATCTTTTGGGTAACTTTTGGCTTTGGATTTTCACATGGTCTGCGCTCTCATTTTCATCCTCAGGTTTAGCATCTATTTTGCTATTTTCTTATTATCTGTCCTGGCCATCCTCTTTGGTGTTATTTTCCTCAATATATTTTAATGTGTTTGTTTGGAATGATATTATACCTACATTCCCACCCTGGTTTTATTTTTATTACCCTCTTCCTAGGCACTAAATGTTTTTAGTTATTTGGATATGCCTAAATATAAGGTAGGGCAACTTAATGTGTAATAACCATAAACATTTGTTCACTTCTTTAATTAAAAGGTCATATAATATAGACAGAATAGTATATAGATACAAAATATACATATATAGAGAAAAATGTACTACACCATGCCAGTACTACTTGCTCTTGATGCTGCCAATTTGTGATCACCAGAAAGAGCTAGGCTATTATTTATATGTAGCTAACCAGTATAGGAGGTGGCCCTTAAATTATGGCTAGGCTTTGTGTCATGGATCCAAAGGCTCATCCTAATGAAGGGAGATAGGAATACTTTGGTACATTCAGTTCTGGTAGCAGGTTAGAAAAAAAAATAGAAATGAGAGTAAAACTAAGTTAGCCAGGAGATACAGGGAGTGGGAAATTTCATCAGTTACAGCTCACAGGGAATCAAAAATCTAAACCAGATTAACACATTTTTGTCACACTTTCTTGTTGGGCAACGTCTTTGTGTCCACATTTGTTTTATGTCTCAGTAAGGAGAGCCTATTGAACATGATTGATTTTGTCTCTGCAGACTGGGGATCTTAAAGAGCCTTGGTGACATCTTAGTGGCCATGAATTCTCAGTGTTTTGTACTAGAGACCGAAAATGAAGAGTTCACACTGAATCTATAATGACTCAAGGTTTTACATTGGATTTTTGAAGTAAAATTGCTCCATTTTTTTTCCTTCTGCTTCTTCTCCTCTTAACCCATTGAATTGAAGAAAATATTAATGTTGTCAGCCCTAGTTACTTCAATTTCAGTTAACTGAGGCTTCATCATCATTTGCTAATAAATATACTTTCTCAAGGTGGGAAGCAGACTAGAAAAACAGATGAAAATAATAAAATCACACACACAAGACTATACAAAAATCAATATTTTTATTATGACTCACTGAGGTCTACTTTATTGCAGTAAAACCAGCAAGTCTGAACTTGTTTGTTGTCAGGACTGAGAGGACTGGCTTGACCAAGGAAGTTTCCTGTTGAGGAAATGACATGAGATGTGAAGTCCAAAGGCCAGAGTCCAAATTTCAGATGTGACATTGGGCATGACGTTAACATTTTTTTGTGAACCAGTTTCTTCAGCCTAAAAATGTGAAATAGTAGTAATAGTAGTTAAAGATGAGTATGTTAATCAAATTAGAAAATACACGTAAAAACACTGGGTGGCCTCCTTATGACAATAGGAGATATTTTCTGGGGTACAAATGGAGAAGAACATGGAGTCCATGGGGGTGGGATGAGATTGGGGGTGAGCAGCTTCCTTACTGGGCTCATTTGACAGATTGTTTGGAGGTGAGGCATACTTTTTCAAGATTCGGTACTCAAGGTCTCCTTGAGGTGTTTGATGGGAAGCAGCTGGGCTCACCTTCCCAGTTTCCATCCTAATTGCTTTGGTTATAATATGGAAACTGATACCTGCTTAGGGGTTATATCTGATGAGGGAAACATTATCTTTAAGCTATCTGATTAAGCATAATTTGGGTGAGGAAAATTGTCCACCAGTGACTTCTAAAGGCTAGGGAGGTCCCTCAGTTATGCTTATAGCCTGAGACAGATGCAGATCTCAGCTATGCAAATTTCTAGGAGAGGAGAGAGGAATATTTGATGCACTAGAAAAAATACTGGCCTGAAAATCTGGAAATCTGGATTTAAGCAAAAGGGAAGTAGGTGACCCTGGCAAAGTGACCTCTCTTCTTTGGATCTCATTCTTCTGTGTGAAATGAGTGGGTGGCTCGCACCTTCTCCATTTTTGTCTATTGTGCCAGCACATAGTAACCTTACGATGTCTTATTAAAATCTACTGGGAAAGAGCTTAGAGCCATTTACACTAAGGTACAAATAACTGATGGGGTTTCCATATAAAGGGCAAGGAAGTTTTAAGCTAAAGGAATGCAGCACCAGCTGTAGAATTCAAGGTATTAATCAAAAGGCAGGGAAGTTATTTTGGAAGCAAAAAGGAACTTTCTGGTATGCTACAATCAGCACTTGGTTGTAACTGTGCTTTCTTCCTATGCTGTCATCTGGCACAACTGGAAAGATAAATACGGGAGAAGCAGTGAGCCTGAGTAGTTAATCACAGTGTGCTCGCCCTGTGTGGATGCCAAAAGAGGCAGATGAACAGTAGGGAAAAAGAGCTCCTCTTCCTGCTCTGCCTGTCCAGTGTGTGCCCCAACTTCCTCTCTGTGGATTCTAAGATACTTTATTTAGTCTAAATAACCCATTTGTGAAGCTTATTGTACTCTGTAGTTTAGCAGAATTGCACAATTCTAAAAGATGAGAGGCTGACTAAGTACGTTTCGTCTCTGTACCACTTGGGAGCTTGCTAAAAATGCACAATCTCAGGCCCATTTCAGACCCACTGAGTCAGAATCTGCATCTTAATAAGATCCCTAGGTGATATGTTTGCACATGAAAGTTTGAGAACTCTTGAATTCATG
The DNA here is from genome assembly GCA_032199065.1 of Smutsia gigantea. Lineage (NCBI taxonomy): Eukaryota > Metazoa > Chordata > Mammalia > Pholidota > Manidae > Smutsia > Smutsia gigantea. The sequence goes on along the minus strand of JAVSCE010011793.1, from coordinate 26,535 downwards.
TATCAGGACATTTATTCCCCAGTAATTAAAATCCCTGGTGAGTGTCACCGAAGGTCGTTTTCCCTAAGTTAAGCCATTCTTGCAATTCTGTTTTCATCTTCTGGCTACTAATATACAGTTGTCAGATCCCCCAGGCCCACTCTGAATCGTTGTGGAGCCCAGCTATACATATTTAGTTCTTTTAATGTCTGCTCATAAATCAACTCCAGCATCCCCTTAATCAATCCAGGAACTCTCAGCTGAATTTGCAGCAATTTGTCAACATCTTTCTATATCTGAGATGCTCTAGGCCTAAATGTAATTTTCTGTAGGGGACACAGGTATTATTTACAGGATTTAAAGTCTTTTAAGATATGTGATCAAGGCTAATAATCCAACAAAGTGAAAGCAGTATATGTGCAAAGACTAAAACAATCAATTAGAAACCCACTCGATGGCCACAGCATCATCATAAACTACAATTCAAAAGACAGACAGCACTTAAACTATTAGCATGTGTAGGTGCTAAGGATATGAAGAGGTACTAGGGTTACATTCTTTGGCAATGCATGAACCTAGTTGGAGAGAAAAGTTTACAATAAGTAATAGAAAGCTTATAAAGAGTTGTATACCATGTGCAAAATAAGGGGTGAGAACCCGTGGACTGTAAGGGGTTACTGCGAACTGTGGCCCTTAGGAAACATTTCAGAAAGGCTAAATCAAGAACCTGTAAAAATTGAGATTAATGTAGAAAAGTAGAAAGGGACATTCTGGAAAGACTAAAGAGAATGACAGTATGATTATAAATGAATATGCAAAACTTTGACTTTTTTCCTTAGAGACTCTCCAAGTGACATATTCTGAGACTGGACATTTTCCTCAGTGTTTTCTGTATCCTCCAAATGTTCTTTAGTAATCCTACATTACTTTAAAAAAAAGATGAACTATGTAATGCAATGAAATATGAAATACGATGCAGAGGGAAAAAAAAAACTAAGTTTGTGTTTCTTTGAATCATACTCTCTCTTTCATCCAAAAGAAGGGAGAGCTCAGCAGAACAGTGTGATACTGAGGGAATAAACAAAGTCTCCCTACCCACCTTGCACTCCCTTTCAGTCTGGCTGCAGGAAGGGAGGGGAGTAGCACAAGGGCTTCCAACAACCTTTTCAAGCAAAAAAAAAAAAAATGATGTAAGACTCAGGAGGCCTGATTTCTACAGCTAGTCCTGCTGTGACCAAGTTGGTACCACTTTCTCACAGGCCAAAAGGGGATGGTATTATCCATAAGGGTCTTACTGGGTGCTAAAACCTTTATATGGGACTTCCAACAGCCTGATTGAAATCCATGATATACTGTTATCAAATGACCATGTCACTCAGTTATTATTCCAATCCAGGCACCTTTGAAAGGGGTCTTTGTTAACATTTATACCACAACAGCTGGTATCAGATGGAACTGTCCAGCCCTTCATTCTGTCTGGTTGTCCTAGCTCATGCAGACCAGACCAGCACTAGAACTCTGTTTTGGGGAAGAGAGGAGGAATTCTTTGACTAACAGAAATAGATTGGCTTTGGGAGACTCAGAATTTCATTCTCTAGTCTAAGTAGTTCGGTCCAGAAACCATGTTTTGTGTGAAAGACACCTTAGTGTTGGAGTGAGAGATGGGGGTTTGCCGGATATAATGATTTTCCAGTCTCTCGCTCTCACCTCTGCTCCCAAAGATTGAGTCAAAACTGCTCTCGAGGCCACAAAATAGATTGATGCATATTCTAATTCCTAATGCCTGCCGGGCCATAACTCAGGCCGATTCCTGCAGCTACAATAACAAGGTTTATTTTATTGCAGTTTGACGGCTGTTTGGGGCCTTGGTAGGAGAGTTTGTCCCCTGGCTCAAATAGGCTAAACATCTGCTACATTCTCCCCCAACTTTCTCCTCAACTTTGCTTTATTGTTATTACCCTCAGGAGGCCACTAAGCAGGAGTTTGCGGGAGGAAGAATGGAAGTGACATTTGTATCATTATTCAGCACGTTTAGGCAGTTTATTATCTGGGAACTCATTCCCCTGCACCCTCAAGGAACTTAATATGAAATAATATTAACACATTAAGCACGTAATGTGAGTCTGCCTTAATTAATACAGTGTTTGGTCTCCTGAAAACGGTGTTCCAACTGTGCTCTTGGACTGAGATTAAGTGTGGAGGTGGCTGTGACAGTGTGAGAGGGAGCGTGGTGGTCCAGAAGGTGACTAGGCATATGAGATGCCTAAAAACAACCTTGTTCACTCTGACAAAGAAGGAAAATGTGGAAGTTGTCTTCTAGAATTGGAAAGCCTACCATGGGATAAAGAACTGCATTTATATTAGTGACCATCTGGATGACAGAATGAAAGCGACATAAAACATAACTTCCTGACCAGGGGACCTAAGGCCAGCCTGTGCATGTGTGGCTATTTTAGAAAAGGTGCTTGTTAGGGGTGGAGGAGCTTTGCACTGGCTGCGTGCAGATCTGTAAGGAAACTCTGGTGGATTCTGTGGTAATCTGTAAATCATAGACTAACCTGAAGTTACCTAATTCTCAGCTGGGAACACATTTGAACCTATAAGCAATTTCTTATTCCAAGTGTTAGGTTACTATTCTCTACCTATTGTGCTCTCTACTCTGTAAAGGAGTACTCATTTTCTATATTCATCACATATATATATAAAATCTCTCAAATTTCAAGAACATTTGTTCTAATTATAATTATAGTGAATATTTTTGGTTGCCTCCCAAACATCCATTTCCTTTGTCCTGACAGAGATCTCATTCTATTCAGGTTTCTGTCTCTATTTTATGCAGCCATGTTATTCAAGAAAAGCTAAGTCTATCTTCAGTTTCAAAGATGAGCTCTGATTAGTTAATCATGGTGATCTTTTATCACTCACTGGTGTAGGAAAGCACCCATGTATGACTCAGTTCTGGCCTGTCAGATACAAAGAGAAAATGGTTGAGGCCTTTGCAAAAATTCTTATTCTTATGAGAAAGGATAAAGCAGGTCAGTTTCTTCCTCTCAGAAAGCAAATAAGAAAGTGTGGCTTCTGGGATTGCTGGCATCCATCATAAGGCCATGAGGAAATCCAGCCTGAAGAGAGTCCACAGTGAGAGGAGGAAAGAAGAACAGGAATGGAGCTGGTGTCCCAGGTGCACCAAGCAGACGGCGGCCTGCATCTGAACTTCCAGAAAGCCCATAAGGTTCCTGTTTAAGCTTATTTGAGTTGGATTTCTGTTGCTTGCATCTAAAAGCATCTTAAATTATGACCTAATGTTCTAGGAGTTGATCACTAGGGACTCAATCCACATTAATCCAACCATATTTGTTGTCATTATCATTCTTTTTATTTTGGACTAATTTTAGACCAACAGAAAAGTTAACAAACACAGAGTTCTCATAAACTCCTCACCCAGTTTTCCCTAATGTTAGCATCTTGCATAACCATGGTCCAATAATCGAAACCAGGAAATTAACTTTTGTACATTATTAACAAACTACAGATGTTATTTGAGTTCCATCAGTTTTTCCAGAATGCCTGTTTTTCTGTTTCAAGATTCTACCCAAGATCCCCTAAAACATTCAGTTAAAATTTCTCCTTAGTTTCTGACAATTTGTAACTGTTCCTTAGTCCTTCTTTATCTTTCACTATCTTGTCACTTTTGAAAAGTACTGATCAATTATTTTTCATGGTTATTGGTTAAAACTCTATACAACTCTGGTTCTCAAACTGAAGAGTCACCATTTTGTTGAATTCATGAATGTCAGTTATTCAGTATTCTTGGCTTTTTTGGTAGTAGCCTGTCTGGAAACATAGCCCTTTACAAAAAGATGGCAATCAACACAGAGCAAGAGTTCACTCAGGAATGTCCTCTGGTGTGATAAACAAAGGGATGCTGTGATCTTTTGTAAGTCTTATTTCTGATGGTCTTTTTGAAGGTTTTCAGGATTTTGTTAGACTTTAAGACAAAAAATCACATTCAGCAAATATATATTAAACACCTACTATTAGCAAGGAATTGTATTTTTTATGAAGGAGACAAAGGAGGTCTGACCTAGTCCCTGCTGTCAAGAAAAACAGAAACTGGGCTGGACAGGAAATAGTGGTCGTTATGTCTCTTTTAGTAGTTGTGGCCAAAAGTCTATAGTAATATTCTTATATTAATAACAGTGTATATTAATATGTTAACATATAATTATATTAACTATATATAATTGTTATAATACATATTAATAATGCACAATTAATGCTAATACATATTAATATGTATTGTTACTTTAATCAGCATGGGGTGTATCTGGGCCAGTTGCTTAGGGAAGAAATATGAGTCCTGAAAGAGGGAATGGTGTCTTTCACTTCTAGAAAAATATATAAAAGAGAATGAGTGTCTCATGTCACCAGAACTGAGGAAGATTTGCCTATTATGGAGGATTTAAAAAGCGAAAATTTCTCCAAGTAAATTCCCCAAGTCTTGAAAATTTGGTGTCTGGACTCAGATTTTCTTTAACGATCATTCAGTATTAGGAGTCATCCCAAACTATTGAAATAAATGTGGAGTCAACATTATAGCCTTTGCAAAGGCAAGGAGTTAGTGAAATATAGCTTGCAATAATGTTGAACATTCTAATTAATTATAATTAAATTGAACATGCTATTTTCCTAGAAACAATTGCCACTCTCTGAAGCTCAAAAATATCATAGTTACAAAATTATGATATGCTCTGAAATACTGAAATGTGTGAAGCTTAATCTGTAATGCCTTGTAGCTAGGGAAGCTGTGTTGGGTTGCTGCCATTGCTTAAAATGTAGTAGCAGAGCTAGAGTATTTAATCAATCATAAGAGCCACTTTAATGCATTGTATCACTCTAAAGCTGGAGCGATTAGAGCAGTTGCCCTGTAGGCCAGAATGCAAAATGTGGAACAAGAAAAGAGAAGGAAAAAAGAATGACTTCCTTCTATGTCCAGGTCTTCATGTCTTAAAATGTGCAAAACTGATAAAGTTCTGTATGTATTACATGGGTCATTTTAGCTGCACAGATATGGCAAAGCATTCCTTATTTGCAATGTGTAGAGCTATGCCCACACATATGTGAGTGAACATAAACAAATGTAGTAGCTTGAGATAGAAGACAATAATAATGAATTTTTTGAAGAATAATGAATATCTTATGGTGTGTCACTTCTTTCGAAAGTTACTTAATTTCTGCCCCAGTGAGAATTTTAGTATCATTCATGCCATAGCTATAGCAAAAAAGTTATTCCAAGAAGAAAGAGGAGGATAAGAAAGGGGTGGGGAACAAGGAAGAAGAGGAAAAGCAAGGCAAAAAAAAGGAACTGAAGTGTTAGGTTATTGGGATTTCAGGTCTGATATAAGAGAACAGCCACTCCTGTGATAACCATGTAGCGTGAAATGATGTGGGACCAAGAGAATAATGAGGACAGAGAAACATCAATTTAGATTGGTGGAGAAGGATTCTTGTTTTTCTTGGTCCATTCTGAGGAAGAACTATAGTTAATTCCATGACTATATAGTATGCATCAATTATAGTTTGTGTTTCCTATGTATATAACATATGTATGTGCATATCTTTAGTAAAGAATTAATCTGTTTATATCATAGCATGTGTTTAATTCCTTTATCATCTTTGTAAAGTCTTGTCATAAAAAAACATTAAAGGAGTTGCTGAGAAGACAATTTGAAAGATCTGAATACAAATGGTGAAGTTGAAACTGTAGATTCCAAAACTGGCAGAATAGGCAAATATTATGACTGACAATGGTCCCTTCTTGTATGTTTCTGCGGTATTTACTGCCAAAATGTTTATGCACCTAGAACCAAAGTGAAGGGGAGTCTGGCTTCGTATGAAGCCTTCTGTCTTCCTCTAGTTTGTTCTCAACATTCCTCTTCTTGTTCATCTTTCATCTTTAATGTTTTCAGATATATTGTAGTTCTTTAAACCCCTTTATTGAGGTATACATATGACATACAAAAGTCTGTACAGATTTAATGGACACAATTTGATGAGTATATATAAGTATACTTAAGATGTATACATAAGTGTACATCTATGAAAGTATCACTGTAACTTTTGCTATAAATATATCCATACTTACAGAAGTTCTTATTTTTCATGGATGTTAGTTCTGATTGCACAATAAGTCATACATACATACAATACCCTTTAAATGCTTTTAGAGAGTCAGTTCATCAGCTTTGAAATTTTGGATTGGTACTGAGCATAATAAATGGCCATTGTCTTCAAGGAATTGTAATATTATTGAGAAGGCAATGTTAATACATATGACATTACATGATATAAACAGCTTGTGTATGAGACCATATGAGTATAAATTGTGGGATAAAATTACTGTAAGAGCTGAGAGCTGTTCAAAGGAAAGTATAGTCAGGGAGACCTGAATTAGTTAGGGGAGATTTCAGGGAGGGTGTTAAATTAAACCTGGACCATCATGCTGGATTTAATTAATTGAAATAAATGGAAAGATTGCTATAAAGACATTGTGAGCTAAAGAAGCTACCCAAACTTTCCTGTGGAACAATAGAGGAAATAGAGATTTTTAGGGGTGATCAGGAACATGAGAGAAGGCAAGGCCCTAAGCATAAATGTCCCAGAGGCCATTCTTTCTTGACAAAGATTCAAGGTCAGTATTTGTGGTGTGTCTGTTAATGCATTCTGTTGATGACAAAGGGTGGCAAAGCTGAGGACAATCTCAAGATATTGGGGCTAGGGATGACTGTTTTCCCTCCCTCCTTCCCTCCTTCCTTCCTTCCTTCTCTCCCTCCCTCCCTCCTTCCTTCCTTCCTGGAGGCAGAGTGAAGACAGTGTTGATCATGGGGATGGGTAAAGAGCAGGACATAAGATGTGGAAGACTGACTTCTCTTACTAAATACTTTATAGCAGGCTCTGGCTGCCCACATGTATGCTGGTGATGACTGTTTTCCAGTTTCTACTCTTTATATTCTCTATCTTTAGCTGGGTATATGGCTTCCCAAAATAAAGACTAAAATTTCCAGGTTTCCTTGCTTTTAGGTGTAGCCATTTGTCTAAGTTTTGGCTCACAGGATGTGAGCAAATTCATGTGCTGAGTTTTCAAATCATACCCTTAAAAAAGAGTGGACATAACTTCTTTATGCTTTTGTCCTGCCTTCCTGTGGGCTGGAATGTGAGTGTGATGATGAGCTGTCTTGGACCAAGAGGATGAGGCAGCTCCCTAGAGAGCGCAGAGCCACGAGATGGAAGGAGTCGGAATCTCCAGCTCTCTTGTGGTGCCATGCTAGATGCTAGGCCTGAATGACAGACTTCTCTGTAAGAGGGAAATGCACTGCTCTTTGACTTAAGCCACTGTGTGTGGGGGGAGAGGGGGGAAGGGGAGGGTCTGTTTTACTTTATGGTTCTTGCCAAGAAGTCCATATTTTGGTGGTATGCTACTAATAGACTTAGTGATTACTTAAGTAAATCAGGGAAAGATGTTTCAATATGTACACCTAGCATGTGATCTGATCACATTTTCTTTTGGAGAATTTAGTTTCATTCTTCACCTCAGACATAATTCATTCTGCAGAAAGCATGGCAGCTTCATGGTTCCATCTCTATTTTTACCTTACTGATTCATGTTGATAGTGGAGTAAGATACCATAACTACATGGCTTGCTGTTTCAGTGTTTTGTGACACTGATGTAGTTACTAGAGGAATCCTGCTGTTTATTTTATAATCCCTTTTTTGGAAGTTCTTCTGAAATCAGGTATTAAAATACGGAAGCACATGACTTTTTTACAAGGGTTATCATGTCTCTGTTTTGAACTTTCAAAAGTCCAGGGGAAGAGAAGTCATCATTTTCCAGCAGCTGCTGTGTGGGACCATTCATGTCAGCCAGGTCATCCCAAACAGTGACACAGAGGCTTGTGCTCTGTTGGCTTTTCATAGTTTCATTTCCCTGACTTCATTAGCACCAAATAACAGATGTGTGTGACATTTAAAAAGGTGCAGATGTTGAAGTCAGAGAATACAGGGCAGGGTGATGATCTCAAGGGAACAAATGGCTTTCAAAAGTCGCTTAGTGTTAGCCCCTGCTTTGCATCTCTGCTTCCCTCCCCTCTAATTTTAGAGTCACTCTGACTGAAGCAAAGGGTTAGCAACTTTGCAGCTGGGTCCTTCCAGGTCAGCAGGGAAAGGTTTCATGACAGCCCCTAACTCTGAAGGAGAGAAGCGTGGTCTCACTCAGGTTATGAAACCATAGCCTCTGAGCTAATCAGGAGTGGAAAGTGTGTGAGAGGGCAGTTCCTCGGTCATCAAACGTTATCAGAAGCAAGAGCAATGGCTATATAAATAGTTTAATATTAACAAAACTAAAATTCCAGAGTAAAACATTGTTCTTCCCTGCTACCTTTCGCTGAGCTAATCAATGCACTTTTGCTTCTGTTTCTTTTTCTATATTCCATTATTCCTCCTTCCTTTTATTGAAGAAATAGCATTTGCAGGGTCATGTGGGGCTAATAGGGTGCGAGGAAATCCAGATTCAGTGAGCTCAGAGTTCCGCGGAGAGAGGAGATAGGCGGACATGTCTGGGAGCTGCTGTGCTTTCTGCCTTGGAAGCAGCCCGGCTCAGCCCCCACACAGCAAGGGGCCCAGTGAAGAGTCAGTGACATGCAAGTATATCGAGCAGATCTCCTAATTTATGTCCCTTGGATTTGCAAACTTCACAGTAATGTATTCCGAAAATTTTGCATCCTTTTGACAAGATATATTGAATCTCAGGCCCTGGGCTATGATTGATCCCAGTGCTGGGGTAATATGTTAGAGCATCAGACAGTATCTGACAGGCCTTTATTATGGATCTTAAAAGACTAGCATCCTGGGTGAAAATCCTCAAAGGTCATTCCTGGAAAAAAAGAATTCAGGCTTTGTAACTGGATGTGAAATGGAGAGTTGTTCCCACTCACAACGTAGACGATACTGAATACACGGTGTTGGCACCAGCGGTCTGCACCAAGGTGTGTGAGATCCCCATCTGGAGGGAACTGCCCTAACCCGAGGTCATGAGATTCATTCCCAAATTGGAGGCATTGATTTTTTTTATTCCTGTTCTATAGCTGTAGAGTGCCTGTAGCCTAGGCCAGTTTATTCCAAATAAATATCCTTGGAACCAAGGAGACCCCAGGGCAGTGTTGATACGCCATGTCACCATAGGCATTCCTTTGAAAAAGGGGCAAATCAGGAAAACCTAAATTTTGCCTGTCTTTCCACCCAAATTCCTTATTCTCTCAAGTCTGTGATGGCCCAATCTTAGAAGTTTCTGCGAAGGATACTGGTAATAACAGAACTTCTGACTGCTAACAGAGGTTTAATCAATGTCGTGAGGATTAAAAGCCCCAATCCTCAAAGGAATAAAACTGTAATGATTGAACAAAAGCCTATTTGGTTAATGTTTTGGGAGAGAAATTAGGACACAGGCCCCATAAATCAAATTGTTGACAGGCTTATGTCCAGCCTGGCTGACCCATTTCCTCCTCTGGAGTAAGGAAAACAAAGCACTGAGAGCAGATCAAGAGTGCCAGCTGCATGCAAGGACATGCTATGTGTTAAGATCAATTATCTCTGGGTGGCTGTCCTGGGCCCTTTCTCCAACTCGCTGAACCACCTTAGAAATATAATTTCCTCCTTGGTTCAAAGAGAAAGTTAAGGGAGATGATTTCATCTGTCAGCAGCTTGAAGTTGCTGCCTTTTGTCCCAAGCTGCTGCGGCACACAGGGAAATCAGTGCAGGAGTGAGGAGCACAGTCATGCAGAGGCCTTGTGCACGTCCCCTAGCCTAGGCCCGCCCATGCGAGAGGAAAAGGTGTCCTGTCAAAGGAGAGGTATCGGGCAGTGTGCCTGCGACACCTTTGAGTGGATGACATCGCCACTTATTACTCTGGCAGAGCTGATTCTTAACTTTGCTCCTCAGATACAGTTTGGTCGAACTGTTGCAAAATGCTGTTTTTTGCAACAGATGGCATTCCAGGTATGTGGCAAAATTACCCTATTTTATTGGGGCATCAATCAAATTTTAGGAGGGTGAAATGAAACGATTTGGAACAAGTAAGATATTTTTTCCCCACTCCGTCAGGTACAAACTTATAAAAATAAAGTTACTTGCTGGAAGATATACTTATCTCAAGTCACAGAATGAATGCTATGAAGAAACTTCAAATTGCTTATTTCCAGCTCCAGGAAGGGAGAGCTGGCACAAAGCTCAGCAGGGATATCATCATGGGTTTCTTTGGAAGTGGAGAAAGCCAGAGTTTAGGGCTAGAACTACCATTTTTAGGATGTAAAGGAAACAGCCTCTTCTTCTGTGGCATGAGGTGAGAGGTGAAGATAAGTCCCTCCTGGACCAAGAGTCCTTGTGAATTTCAGGATGTTAAGACCACAAGGATAGTTTTGATCATGGCATGATGATATGACGTAACACCTGAAGATGCCTTGTAACACTGCTAGACAAACTCAATCCATTTTGGCTTTCATCATAGCTATTACTATATCAAACATATCTCTCTGTGCACATTTTATCCTTTCCACTTAACCATAATATTTTCTCATTTTTTACATATGTGCCTTTCTCCTTATTTGACTGCGGATCCATGATGGTAGTGTTGTGCCTAAGTCGCAAGTCCCCGAGAGACTACCAAGGAGCTGATTCTGATGCAAACACAAAAGGGTCATTTATTTCAAGCTCGAGCTTGGACTCACACCCTTCACCAACGCAGCGGGTCAGGAATGTGAGCCCTGAGCTCAGGGTAGGCAAGGTTTTTATGCATTACAGGTTCAGGAAGAGGGGATTCTAACTTGGCATAAGCTGATTGGGGATTTTGGAAGTTAAACAATTGTTATTGGTTAAGTTCGGCTGGCCTGACCATGATGATGTAGCAAGAGCGTTGCTAGGGTAACTATCTGGGGTAGGGGTTTACAGGCCCCGGTGGCCATTTGTCCATGTTCTCAAGACACGTACATCTCGTATGCCTGGGAGCATCGGGCACAGATGGCCGGCCTTGAGCTAAGACTTTCTTCTAATATCAGTTCCTGTGGTTAGGAAACTTTTCAAGGTTTCTTCCAGAGCCAGGCCCAGCTCAGGCCTCAGATGGAGATTAGGCACAAAAAACAGAGTCAGTCCTGTTCTGTCCTTCATTTAGGTTTACACAGTCAGATTTGTTAAAATGGCTTCTTTTATGCTAACTCTAGGGTCTCACAGTAGTTGGAGACTGAATATGGTATTTCTTAACATTCTGTTAAGAAATGTGCTTATTTAAACTTGGATATTAGAGATAAAAAAGGAAAGTAAGTTTTTTCACATGAAAATTTTCCTCTGCAGATGTTTTTCTTCCTTCAGAGAAAAATAGCAGCCATGGCAAGCTTAATATTCCAAGTTCAAATAGTAAGTTGGCTTTGCCTCAAAATAATATTGTGAATCAAAATCTTCACCTAGGCAGGCATGTCTACAGCAGCTCCTGAAAATCGGTTAGCTCAATACCATCCCAGTCTTCTTGTAGCATGTGTTTCCTGTAGGTAAATGCTTCATTTGCTGGACTCCCTGGAGCTCAGGTTATTGTGCTGTATTTCAGCCAAGCAGATACACCTGGATAGGACCTGGAGGGCAGGTGTATATATCAGAGCATCACGATGTGCAGCCTTTGGAGAAAGAAAATGCAATGAGTCACTTGGACTTTTGTTTGTAGCAGTTGTAGTGAAGGTTCTGGTATTTAGACCCTAGTTTTTTGGGGGTATTAAGCTGTAGGTAGCACTTTCAGCAGAGTATCCCACAGCACACCTCTGTGGTGCGGATGAATATATCCTTTTCAGAAAGTCAGGTAATAGTAGATTCTGTTGTCTACAATGATGAACACTGATCAAAGAAAAATTGGGACCAAAAATGGTTGTAGCTAATAGATTCACAAAGAAAAGGATATCTACGGTGGGCTCTGATTTGGATGGGAAGGATCCACACGGTGCAAACGGTTATAGTTCAAGTATCACTTGTGGCCACCAGAACTGAAAGAATGGTTTTGACACACTGAAAAAAATCTGCAGTTGAGCGTTATAGAGAGCACTGTATATAGAGAACATTATAGAGAGACAGTGGTTATGGTCCAGAAGTCAGGACTGAGACTTCTGAATCTCAAGTGGTAAAGGGAATTCAGGTCTGATGTCATGTCATAGTGGCCCCAGTGGGCCTACACACCCACCCTGTGGCCACTTGTGCATAGATAGAAAAGATACACTGAGCAGCAGGCAGGCTTCCCAATGTCGGCCTCCTGACCTGTGGAGTGGTAACTATTACAAGCCAAGTGGAAACCCTTAGAACTAAAAGAAATATCATATCTCTAGAATAACTCCATAGATTAGTCCATCTTTATGGACTTAAAAGATTCAAAGATGGTTATTTCTAGTATAGCCTATTTTAATTCTCCCATAGGGTCTGTGCACTGACAAAAGAATTTTGTTAAATGACAATGGATTATTATTGCAATGTAATGAAATAATAGCTCTAATTGCAATGACTGCTTCATGTGTTTCTTCGTTAACAGCAGATTATTCCAGCTTTGAGCTTCTGTTCTTTAGCTATTTATCTTGAACTTTGTCCATTCCCCCATCTTAATAAATAGAGAACACCGGAAATAGCTTCTTTTCAACTGAAAGGAGTGTTACTGTACCATAACTAACTCAATCTGGCTATGTCAATGACTGTATGCCTTAATGCATTCCTCAGGAACTTTGGTCACATAATTCCCCAGGATAACATGCTAGTCTATCAAACTGATGGTCCTATCACACTGATAGGACAAGATGAGCAGGAAGTGGTAGGTGTCTTAAAAAATTCAGTGACCTAAGTGTATGCCTGCCACTTCAATGAGGTTACTGGGGATATATCTTCCAAGTAGTTGTTGCAAGCTGTAACGCATGGTATCTCCTCTTATTAAGAAAGAGGCACAATGTTTAATGATCTATTCTGATTTTGGAAGGAACACATACCATATTTCAATGTATTTTTCCGACTTAATTGCCCATAGTGCTTATAGCCTTGAGCACGAGTCTACAGGTCGCCCAACTTGTAGTATAAGCAGTGTTGTTTTTGGCTCTCGTGACCCAGAGAATCAGTGTGCTGAAACACCAGAGGCAGATCATGATGCTCTTTGGACCCTGTCACAAACTCAGTGGTGAATCATGGTTGAGGTCTCTAGAGTTTTGGAGTAAAGCCAAGGCCTCTTCAGGAACAATTTCCTTTGGGAAGTAGTTTTTAGCTTGATAGTGGACCTTAAAGAGAAGGAAGCAAGGCACTGCAGGTTACATTTGATCTAAGTCACTTATTCTAAACTGGGTGTGGTCAAACCTACCATGTGTTGAAGTCAGATGAGACCAAAAGCATTTTATCAACAAACTGTACTGTTACTTAGGATCTTGTGCATAGGGAAATCGTGATGGCATGGCTTAGCTGTTGGAAATGACGCCTCACATACCATGTGCCTGAGTGCATGATGTGACTGGCTCCCACTAGGATGGTGCCCTAGCAAACAGCCCTTTCTCCTTTGGCTTTCACTTACTCTGCGATGGCAAACAGAGATGTCAGGGAAGAGCTATTAAGATCTGTTTGCCATAAAGCATATCCATCAGGGAAGGGGGAATGGTACCTGGATCTATAATTTTTCAAAAATGTATGATGTGCCCTTTTTTTGCTATGTAAACTGAGACACTAAGCCTAAGAAAGGTTAAATGAATCTCCCAAGGTGGCAGTGTTAGGGAATGGCATAGCCGGTGCTGGAGTTCAGGGACTGTCATTCATCATCTAATGTGCTTTCCTCTATAATTCTGCTTCCATTGGCTTTAACTCTCATTTCTTGTAACACTCTTAGCATACCTTCACACAGTATTGAAGACATTTCTAGAAGTTACCTACTCTCTCCAATTTTCCAAGGAGTTTTTTTTTCCTAATCCCAAAATAACATTCCTGCCCTGCTTGCCACTTTGTTGCTGCTCCATCTTTCTCCTCTTGCAGAAGAAGTTTGTCTTCAGCTCAGGCTATTTTTTTCCTCAGAATTTGCCAGTCTAATTTCAAGATCATCTTTCCTTTTTCTCCCCCCAATTTCAGGTGTGTTACTTTCTGCCCATTATTTAATTTACAATATAAATTACAAAAATCGGGGGGGGGAGCTGGGAACTGAAGAAAATATCATGACAAAACCTGAATGGTAAGACTGTGATATTACAATGAATAATAGTTTTTATATTGAGACAGTCAACCTTCAAGTATCTGCAGACGTTTCTCATTATCCTCTTTGAGTCTTCTTTCCCAGGTCAAACTCCCTTGGTCCTTTCCAAAGGCACCTCATAGAGCCTAATTGTAATTTATTTTTACTCATTTATTAACCCTTTTGTGGGTGAGCACCCAACTTTATATGAATAGCTTCACTGATTATGCCAACGTCAGTACGGAAGAAAAAACAAATGAGGATTATTCTTTCTCTTGTTATAGCCACTCTATTTCTATTAAGAGTGATCATGACCAAACTGATGCTATCTTTTCTCCCCCTCAGTAATGTTATGCTTCGTGGATCTGTTTTATATGCAGCGGAGACCTCAATGCCTTCTTACATCTGTGTCTGCCTTTAGCATTCTTGATTTTCACATTCCTGCTGCCTCATACTATTATCACCCATAGTCTTGTAACCAACCTATGGGCTATACTCTCTATTACAACCAGTGGTAAATTCTTCCCATCCTGATCTCTCCTCCAGTTCCAGAATTTTATGGGGACCACCGACTTGCAAGCCTGAATGTGGCCCAATCTGCTATCCACAGCTGTATGGTCCTGCTTTGCATCTCTTTGTACAGGTCTGGTATCTACCATCTTTCTTTATGCCTCTAACTTGGTACTGACATATCCTTATTTTGTTTCCTTGGTAAGACATTTAGTTCCTCCTTGTCTTATCTGAACATTATCAAAGAGAATTCCCTGCCTTCCCCAACCCATGACTTTCTGAGAGTTATTTCGACATTTTGACAGCTATTATGTTGGTAGTGTGTTTCTTTTATTTCCTCCTTTGACTTAGGTAGAACTCTGTGGAGCATTGGAGACCCCTGAATCAATGGCCCAAATCTTAATTTTTCACTAACTTTGACAACTGTCTTATATTTCCCCCCTCCTCATCTGTACTGGAGCTAACCTGATTCCCCTTTTGCTGGAATATGGAGGACCTTGGTATTCTGCAGGCTGACAGGGTGAGAGACGCAAGTGAATACATGCTGGCTGGGTGGGGATGTTGTCAGATGCAGTCAGCCCCATCAGAGGTACACTTGCCCAGAGCAGGCTGATCCTGAATGCTCCTCCAGCTGCTGCCTTCCAGTCCCAGGGCTGTGCCCTGGCTGCCCCAGGCTGGCAGGAGGGCTAGCAGAGCATGGCTGTTGTGGAAATCTCAAGACAGTTTAGAGAAAAAGTCCAGCAATCATTTAACAGAGGGTGTTATATAAACAGACTTGGAAGCATTCTGAGTAAAGGTAGATAAGATTCAAAGCAGTTCTTTAGCTCTACTTGAAGGGTAGGGACCAAGAAAAAAATACTGGCTCAAACATCTTGAGTGCCAGTTAACTTTAAAAACTATGACTTCCTGGTTCATTTTTTTTTTTTAAAGCCAAGAGTTTCCCTCTGTAAAACCTTCCTTTCCCTGTCCCCAAAATGCTGACATCATGATTGCCAGTTGTTTGCATTCTGGAAGGGAAAAATGACCAAGTAAACATATTTTCATGTACTTAAGAAAATGTGTATCCTTTACCATATTGTTAATATGGGATTCATGCACAGAAGGCAAGTTCCATAACCAGTGAGCAGAAGAGAACAGAAGCTACTGCTTCAGGTCCTGGGACTCTTCACACCCCCAAATGTTACCTTGCTTCAAGGCCCAGTTTAGGTTCTACATCTTCTTTAAAACTTCTCCCTGTGAATGCAAATGCAAGCAGCAGGGCTCATTCTCGCCCTGAGCTGGCCAGAGCATGCCCATGGTCTGTGGTGGTTTGCAAAGAGGAAGATTTTGTGCTCTCCTCTGCTACTTTCTAATACTGAATCTGCCCCAGCTGCTTGTGTGCCTTGGACAGGAGTCAGTTAGCCTGCCCAAGTCTTTGTGTACTTGTCTCTCTAAGAAAAATGATAGCATTGCATCTGATATGTTGGGTCCTGTCATGATTTGTTGATATTATCAGTGCAGTTGCTTCATAAACTGCAGCGAATTCCAGGAAAGCCAGTTGTGATAATTATGGTGTCAGATAATTTCTAAAGTATGGACATTTTTTTCTTCCCACTCATGCTTTGAAAGGAGGAATCAAACATTGAGTCTTTTGCTTCCCCAACACAATAAAGCTGTGAATATAGTAGAAAATTAATAAATATGTATTGGAGGTCAGACAGGAGGTGAAGTTCCCTTGAGAAATTACCAAGATGTTGAATTTTAGTCGCCCTCATTTCGAACAAGAAGTGAGCAGAGTAAATGATTTACTTAACAACATTGTAGCTTTAAAGTGCTTATGTTATAGAATCTGTGAATCACAGCTTCTTAATGCCTACAATATTAACTTTAAGAAGGGAGACTATAAAATTGTAGGTCCAGTAAAACAAACTTGCGAGAATTTTCCATATCTAAATGCTTCAAAACATTGACCTGAAGAGTCTACTCAGTTATCTTGAAATTATTGCTCAATGTGTCCAAATCTTAGTAAAATCCAAAACAAAACAAAACCCAAAAAAGTTCAATCATTACCTGTTGAAAAGTCTTCAATGTCCATCCATCACGAACTTCATAAGTTTCTCAGTTAAGGTCCCTACTGAGCTGGCCTCAACCACTTTCCCCCTCATGCTATTCAATAAGCAGTTTTAACACAGTGAAGTTAACTCCAAAACTGTAAAAAATATAGAAGCAAAACCTAACCCTGCCTTTTACTATTCCTTGGCCTTGGAAAAAGAGTCTCACATATTTTGAGTCTCAATTCTCACATATATGAAATGGAAATGCTGACATTTTCCTAGTACAACAGGACAAGGATTAAATAAGATAACATAGATGTTGAGTGACACAGTTTGGGGACAACAGTTAGCTCCTAACAAGTGCTAGGTCCCTTTCTTTTGTATTCCTTATACAAATCCCTTACTTTCAGTATATTCACTAGTTTTGGTGTTTGGAATGGCTACCCAGTTCTCTCTGCCTACCAGATTCTACTCACCTTTCAAAGACTAATTTCAGTTAGATTTGCTATGTCCCCTCTGGTCTGAGAGGTCTGTAAATATCTCTTATATCTGGCCAGAAATGTATCTATAGCTCTTTCATACTTATAAGAATGCTCATTTATTTTCTCTCTACTGATCTGTATTGTTAAGTTAAAAAAAATCCTTTCCCCTACAAGGTTGTAATATCTAAGAGAAGTGAATCCCTAACATATATTTATATTTCCTGTATTAGCTCATACAATATTGTGCCTATAGGAGACAGTTAGTGTAGGGGAAAGAACAAAAGTTTTGGCATGGGATAGACCTGGTTTCTAGCTACAAAATCCCTGAATGTTGATGTCTTTATAGAGACACACAGACAGACAGATAGGTAGATGGTTTTTATGCTTCCCCTTTTTAAGTACCTATCAGCCTGAGTACAGATATACAGTTTTCTTTATGTGTGTAGTAAGGTGGGATGTAGGAAGTTATGAGTAAATCAGAAAGTTCCAGTAAAAGTCAGAACTGAACTAAGAACAGAAGTACTAGACAAGACCAGTAGTCCTTCAGAATAAGTGAGATGTTATGTAATATGATGTATTAGCTAAGAATCCTGAGAAGAGAATTGGCTGCAGAAGTTATCTATTGCATCTCCTAAAGTGCCATCCTCTCCTGCCCTCACTCCTCATTTCTAATTCCACTCCCCAAATATGCTCCAAGTCTGTCTACTTTTCTGAATTTCCACAGCCACCACTCTGTATGAAGCCACCATCCTCTACCACTGGGATTATTGTGTGGGCTTTTGTCTGATCTTCCCATTTCTGTTCATTTCCTTTATAAGCCTTTCTCTACAGAGGACCCAGAGTGACTCTTCAAAAATATAATGGAATCTTGCCACTACACTGCTAAAATACCTAATGGTTTCCCTTTGAAACATAGTATTGTAATACTGGTATACAAATCTGCTTTTTACCAAAAGGTAGTACTGTGTGTGGCTGCCTGGCAGATCCCACTGCTCTAAAACAGGATTCAGTGCTGGTGAACTGAGACATGTCCCGGGGGCCGCTGGCAGGCAAGTCGACGCTGCAATTTATATTAAAAAATAAGTGACATTCGATATGGAGGAAATTTTTCTTTGAACATAGGCCATATGGAGATACTGCCCAAACCAAAATGGCAAAAATAATTCCACAAGCAGCCCTGGCTTCCCTGTCTCAAAACCTTGCGACTCTATCCCAGTGTAAACTTCAACTATAAAGGAAGCAGCTGAGTTTTTGTTCATATCTCTGAAAGGCAAGAATGAAAAAGTAATGCAGCATAGTGTTGTGTGTTTTATCTGAGCTACGGAAAGCTTCCTGTTGATTTCACTGAGACAGGAAATCCTTGGAAAGCAGACACCTTTTGGTTTTCTGAGCTTATAAAATGCCTTTATTTAGAGGCCTAAGTGGCCCCCTATGACATGCTTGGGGCACCTGTTGGGATTGCCTGCCCTCTTGTCCCCCCACTCCCACTTCTCAAACACCAAAAAGCCTTCCTCTATGGAAATGCAGAGTTCTTGAGAGCTCAATGACTCAGATGTCCTACCAGATCACTTCCTAGGCCTTGATGTTATTCACATTTAGAAGTGGCTTCTTTTCTAGCCAGAAACTGCAACTTGAAATGTCAACACTTAATATTTTATGGACACTTATTATAATAAAGTATGAGGGGAAAAATACAAGAATAGAGCTACTCTCCAAAGACCACAGGGTATAAATAAGCAATTCGGCTTATGAGAGAAAAATGGACGTGCCATGTTTGGATATGAAAAGAAGAGAGGGCTTCTTAATGAAATGTGATCATAAGACCAGAATTACCAGTTATGTATTACTGAATGAATTCAACATTTCTTAACTAACTGTGTATATCTTTTTAAAGCAGTATAATTAAGAAATGAAGCATTAAAATAATATAAAACTGTCACTGTCACTGTTGGGAATATATATTTTTTAATTTACAGAATACTTTTGCACAATTTGTTTTGTAAAGTTGACTAAATCATATTGAAGCAAGGCATATCAATAAATATTTTTGAGTGCCTACTATGTTTCTTGTTCTTGGATAGATCTTGCAGTAAATAAAGGAAGAATAAAAATATTATCTTTGCTTTCCAGGAGTTTGCTGGCTTGGTGAGGAAGCGAATCTGTAAAACAAGCAGGGTAGTATCAAATTCTAGAGTTGTCAAAATAGACCTCAAATGCTCCAGCATTTTACATTTGTTGGGAGTCATATTTGTCTCAAAAGCAGGTGCCATTCAAGGTCTGGGAAAAATACTAAGATAGGAAAGATGTTATCTGTGGGATGCATTAAAATGTACCTGTCCAGCTGTCTTCAAGTAGTAGTAAAACATCACCTCTACAGATACAGGCTCAAGCTTCTGAAAGAATCACACAGTTCTTTTCTGCCATTTGCATCTCCAATTATCCTTCCTAAAATTTGTTGGCCTGGGAGATATATTCAATCTTCTGATACAAAAAAATTACAGATTCAGTGGCTTTTTAAGAAAGGCTATCAACTGAAAATTCTTTTTAGCCTATCTCCAGCAATTTTACCTTTAAGTCAGATTTAGAGTATTAAGTTAGACTGACTCTATCTAACTATGATGGAAACTCCAGATATGGTGTGAGTAAAAACTTGACCTACTTACATTATATTTCTTGTCTTTATGTCCCTTGTTCAAAAAAGGAAGGGATGTGTACTGGATAATATCTAAATTCCCTTCCCAATTATTATAATACCACTTTTAAAATCTCATATATTTGGGATGTTGTCCAAATGTCTAATGTGTTTTCATATTTTTTCAACAATTGGTGTATTTTATGGTTATTTATGTTCTCATCCTTCTGTCTTTTAGATATAAAATTCTGAAAGATACAGAAGATAACAGTGTGGTAATAAGCTAACTGTTCAAAGTTCAAAATGATGCCAGGACATAAATCCAAATTCAAAACTCAAAAGGGCTTTGTATTTTTTTTAAGTGGATAACAGAATCTGTCTTATATACATACATATACATTATGACTCATAATGGCCTATATAAGGAAATTAATGTTGTAAAATATCTGAAGCAATTTGTTTTATGTATGGCTCATCACCCCTAATTTCTTGGTCATTTGTCTTCTTTATCATACCCTGTTTCTTTTAATCATATATATTCATTCCCTTAAATTTTTCCTTTCATTGAACAACAGTTTGATCTACCAATCTTTCAAGCTAGAAACCTTCAGGTTTACTCTGGCCACTTCTTTTGTCCAATGTTATCAAATCCCATTGATTTTAGCTGACGTCTTCATCATCAGTTAAATTTTATATGTTCATAGGTAGATTCCACTGCTATGTAGTTTTAGATCTTGGTAAATTGCTTAACTTCTCAGTGCCTTGGTTTGCTCTAAAATAGGGATGATTGTAGTGTCTTTCCCATTGGATTGTGATGGCTATTAGCACATACTTGCAAGTGTCCCTGGTACATATTATGATAAATAATAGCTGTGATTCTGTTATCATTTGTTGGACTTTCTAAAATACTTTTCCTTTGTCATCTCCTTGGCATTGATGTTTGAATTGCAACTGGTTTTCCTCAGGGAAACCAGAATTATCTTTGTAAAATCAAGTTCTAATCATGCTGCTATGAATTAAAACCCGGAAGTGGTTCCTGCCATGTGTAGAATAAAGTCTAGGTTCCTTACCAAGGTGTGCAGACCAATGAAATCTGATTGAAACTATTGTTCCAGCCTTGTCTCCAGTACTAATCACCTTTACGTCAAAGATGATGCTGACTTGGGGGACACACGGACAGGCAAGACCCACGGCCTCTCAGTGCCCTATACCATGTGCTTTGACGGCACCAACACCTGATACACTTTCTTGCCTCCTTGTTTTCATTCAGTCTTTCTTCTGCTTGGAACATCTGCTTGCTTCCTTTCTCTGTCTGCTAAATGTGAACTCATCCCTCCAAAACTTACTCAGGTGACCTCTTCATTTTGAAACTTCTTCTATGATCTGTGCACATTTTTGTTTACTTATGAGCGTTCCACAGCACTTTATATATGTTTCTATTTGAGCACTGAACGCGCTGAAATGTTCTTGATTGTTTATATATGTGTACACTCCCCCAACCTCTGAGGCACTTTCAATTCAGCAGCAATAATGGGTTTGGCTGGGAACGAAGTGAGGGGTTGAGAGTGGCTGGATCTAGGGTAAATACTATTCCAGGTATTTTTCTTATCCTGTCTCATTTGCTCCTTAGAATGGGGTTATAAGAATTAATGAGTCTGAAGTAACTTTGGAACACGAAGTTACTTATTCACTTATAACAGTTATGAAGTATAAAATGCAAGCTCTATGTCTTAACTAGGGAAGTAACTGCTCTTTCAAAATCACTGAATGTACTGCCCATTACTGTGTTTGTAAAACCACAAAACAGAAAACCACAAGAGGATAGCCAAAGCCATCTTGAGAAAGAAGAATAAAGCTGGAGACATCATGCCTCCTAATTTCAAACTCTATTACAAGGCTATAGTAATCACAACAGTATGGTATTGGTAGAAAAACAGACACATTAGTCAGTGGAACAGAACTGAGAGCCCAGAAATAAACCTTTGCATATATGCCAAGTAATATTTGAAAAAGGAGCCAAGAGTACTCAGTGTGGAAATGATAGCCTCTTCAACAAATGGTGTTGGGAAAGCTGGATAGGAATGTCTTTTGGATGATTCACAGCCCTATTTGTCTCCACCAAGAGCTGGCCCTTTTATTCTGATGATGATGAAAATTTGTGTCTAGAGTAACCCCTTTGCATAGGGCAGCTTCTTTCAGTATCTCCCTCAGAGGTCCAGGATTGTATACCTCTGGGGGTTGGGGAATTCACAGAACTCTTGTCATTAACCCCCTTAAACCAGAGAAGCTATACTACTTCTGTTGTATTTTAGATTGAGTTTCCATGAGGTTTTGTTTAGAAAGAAACTATGTAGCTTAAAATATGTAAAAGTCACTGATCTATGGCATCTTTAAACCTTAAGCTTCACCATTCCCTAGATAAAATTCTACCCAAAGCCACCCACAAATAAGCAGGAGCCCAATTTTTATTTAGTTCAAATTTAAGTTATACCCAACTTTTGTGAAAAACAGAGGGTATAATCAATGGGTTGTGAGATGAAGAACTTTTCTGAGTTCCAATTTCACCACCTGCCAGCCTTGGAGCTCTGAAAGCAAAGCATCTGCAGGGCTTGGAAGAAGGAACCTCATTCAGTGAGACACCAATTTTGATTTTGGGGAAATCATATCACAAACCCAGTGGCTTGCTCCTAGGTGGGGCCACAACGAGCACAGCCCTTACAATTTTCACAGTGGAGAGGACGTACTCTCTGGATCTTCATTCATGATTTCTGCTCCCATTGCTATGAGAATCTTCTCCTTAATAATCTGTGTGGCTCTGTGATTCCCCATCCCCCATATGAGGCTCAGCTCAGGAAGAAATTTATTCCTGTCCATGTGGCCAAGTTGCCAAGCTGCCCTGCAGACAGTGTCAATAGGAAAGGTCACCTGCTGATACACTGCCAAGCTGCTAGTTCTTCAGACCAGAATGTGTTCAGCCCCCCATCAGAGGCAAAGAGGCATTAAAGTTAAATGTTACACATGTGAGTGGATGGCAACAAGCATGTTGGGCTTTTAAAAGAGCTTGGACTGGGGATGAAAACGCTGCCTGTGGTGACAGAATTTATTTCCCTATGAAAAAGTTTTTAAGGACAAAAAGAAAAGGAAATGAAAATCAAAACTACCCTTCTTCTGTAGTCCAACCCCATTCCACTTTCCCAATCTTATTTTTTCTAATGTGTATCTGCATCTCTGCTCTGTTCTGAGAGTCTGTGCACATTCCACTCTTGTTTGAAAGCCCCCCTCCTTTCCATCCTTTTTATCCATAAGCTACGGACTGAATGGATATTTGTGTCTTGATTTTATTGCTTTGTTTTTGCTATCAAAGGCAAGTCTATTGATTCTGATTTTAAAGTTCTACTTTCATAGGTTTTATCTTTATATTTATACTATTGTTTATGTTTTAATGTGAATATTTATGAACTCATATGGCCTAGGAGAGAGAGAATTAGCCAGTCCATGAGAAGCATATCTTAGGACCCACTAAGTCCTCAAGTTGCACATACAGCTGGTGATATGTGATTGGTTGTTCAGAGAACTGGCCAGTTCATAGAATTTCCTTGTCAGAGCTGGAAGAAACAGCTGATAACCTTTCCAACTGTCTAGGATGGTTAATGAGCAAACTTCTTTGTACATGAGAGAATACCTGCTCTGTATTAATTGAGTGCAGATCTGAGCTGATTTTCTAATAACAGATATGGTTGGATGTCTCTTAAGGAAGCCTCAATCTCTCATTCAATTATTTTTGCAATCAATGCCTTATATTTTATAAACGGAATGGTTGGGATTTGCCAAAATGGGTCAAAAGTGAAGACGTGTGTAGTGATGAATCTGAACCAGACTTGGTCAGAATCCCAACAGCAGACATTCAGAGAAAGCCTCCACATATAAATGGAGAGTGCCAGGGACTTTGTGGGGCATGTAGCACAGACGTAGCCAGCATGACTGGTGTCACCAGCAGGATTCATGTTCTTGAACGAAGGCACGAGATCTAGGCTGGGGCCAGTTCCAAAGAAGTGAGGGTACATTTAGGGCCTCACAATAAGTACAAATGCCCAGGGACCAGGAATGAAACAGACATCCTTGCTCACACTGAAGGATAGTCAGTCATCAAGTTAGGAATTCCCACAAATGCTCCACTTCTTCATGTGCTGGCATGGTACAGTCCTCAAGAATATACTTTACAGTGGTATGTTCAATCCCACAGAAAAGACAAAGATAACTATTTGACTTTGCTTAACCCAGTATTCCCTAAACTCATCTTTAACCACAGATGCTATGTGTGTATGTGGGTGTGTGCGTATGACATACATAGCATCATAGTTCCTATCTAAGATAGGAAGCATGGATGGTCAGCTCATTGTTTCTTCAAGGCAGAGTGCATGGCACAGATGTAAGCAGGCTTGTAAATTTCATGCTGGGCCTGTGTGGAAGTTCTTTTCTGATTGTTTTAGCCCCCCCTTTCCAACCTCCAGGGCTGAATAAAGTCATCAGCTGAGATTGAGTTGTGGAAAAGTTGTTGGACAGAGATGAAAACAAATAAAAATATAGGAAATGATTATTTAGGAAAAGGAATCAATTCTCAACTTTCCCAGACTCTTCTCTTGATCTTTTAGGCATCTCAGCATAGTGTGCAATAGCTTTCTGGCCTGGGAAATGATTCTTCTTTTTGTTTCTGGCTACTGTGTTATAAGGAATATCTTTTCTCTTATACAAGTCTGTATCAGATCTAGATCAAGAGATGTGGAAGCCCCTGACAGGTAATAACTCAGTGTCCTTGAAAAATGATTTTAAATAGTAAAGGTGAGGAGGAACTTATTTTAATACACCCTATAAATTGGCTCCCAAGCGATTGCCCAACTGGTTCATTTCCTAACTGGGCTCTGGCTCAAATGGCCGTTCATAGCAAGAAATGACTGAGGTCACGTATGGAGACATGGGAAATGGAAGGAGCAGTTGGCCAGGAATCAAGTGATCTGGATACTGGCCTGGACCCTAGCACCCCCTACCTCTTCTTCCTGCAACTTGTGAGTGACTTGTTCTTTATGGGCAGTGCTGTCTCATCTAGACTTGGACTAGATAATCCTTAATATAACTCTAAATTCTAAAATAGGAAAGTAATTCCATTGTCAATCATGTACATATTACCTAAAAAGATGTAACTACAGGAAGAGGGAAAATGACACGTTGCGGAACGATGATGAGCATCCTTTATATCTGAAGCAAATGCTGAAATCATCTTACCAGCTACTGCCTGCCTGGAATACTGCAACACCTTAGCTCATTTAGCAGATCCAGAGCCTGTAGGTAACCTTCAGTTGTCAATCATCAGTGCCTCCTGAGATCTGTTTAGCAGGAATGGAGAGAGAAGAATCTCTCCTGTCCCTAGGTTATTCTTGCCTAGATGGCCAGTTTTATTAAGTTCTGTGTTTTCCAGATTCGACACTTTTTGATTTCTCTCACTGTCCATAGAACTCTGTGTGAACAAACACATACACCCACATGCTCACACACACCTGTTTCTTGTGTCTGTCTCTGTCCCCCCAGCATACTGCTGACTGATCCAGAGAGCAGTGAGGGGGCCAAAGAAGGCTTGCACCCCACTCCTGGCCCAGCTGGTAGAAACACTGGTTTTAATTTCACCATCACTCAGATGTGGTATGAATTGTCATTTGTAAGCCTCCTGAAGACAGCTGGATGTTTGCTTAGCAACATCCAGAAGGTACTTGCTCCATAAGCATGTTACATTGAACTGAATTGGACTGAATTTGTTAGAATCCATAATGTCCATCCGAAGCAGGCATGTTCTGGCTAAGAAGCAATAATGATCTAACTTTGTCAGACCCTAGTACAAGTAAATGTCAACTAATGTGCACAAAATGATCTGTTAACCCAAATTTTAGCCACTGAACTGAGCCTCATTTTATATCCCAACTGGCTCAAAATAAATGTCCTACCCCAAATCCAGGTAAAGATTGTGTTAATGTGCCTTTTTCCCTATGCCCTATTTTAACCAAATGCATGTGATTCTTAAACAATACATTTTAGCAAATAAGGGAATCAACCTTCTTCAATTGTTTCGGCATTCATGAGGATGTTGGTAAGGGTGGGTGGGGGTGGGGGGTAAAGTTAATTCCTTAGTGATTACTGTGCAAATGAACATTGCCTAAGTTACAACAGAATTAATGTAAAATTAAATATTACACTAAGGCTATTATCAAAAGAGGTCACAGTGATGAATGGCCTATTTAAATGAGACCACCAGAAGGAATTAGAGCTGGAACCTATTAATCCCAGTCAGTTTGCAAGACTCCATTTTTATGCAGATTAAACCATATTTCAGGTTGATAAATCAGCATGACGTACTCTGTGACAAGAGCCAAATTTCTTTTCCGCTCTTACTTTATTTCTGTGAGGGTAGAGCTGCAGCGGGGTGGATATAGCTCTAAGAGAACATCCAGTAATGGGCAGCCCTGATTAAGACAGGAGTGGCAGGTGACCATTTGGTTCATATTGCTGGACCTCTGACTTCCTCTTCTCTTAGAATGACAGCCAGTGAAGTTGGGCCTGCCATTAAGTGTAGAATTATTTAT